>VZTD01003229.1:1456039-1531339 GCA_013397725.1 Rhagologus leucostigma | reverse complement strand
TCCTGTGTGTTTGTTAAAATAAATAGTTTTTATCTCTTTCACTTTCCTTCGAGGAAAAATTTCCTTTTTTCCCGAACCTTGTGGGGGGAAGGGTGGTTGCAACCTGGTTTTCTCTCAGGGGCTATATTACTAGATTTTGGCCAAACCGGCACATAGGAATAGTCTAACTTCAGTTGTTAGACATGAGACACACACTGGCCCACTTCTGTTGAATTTCCTGCAATGCTTTTGGGTTAGCTCGAGCTCCCTCAGCAAATGTAACAACAGGGGAAAACCCCAAAGCACACAGCTGAAACAAACTGCATTTATCAGTGGCTTTGTCATCAGTGTAGTGCCCCACTGACTCCCCAGGCACAGAGAGTCACCAGGCAGTGCAGAGGTCTCTGTTTGTCTCTGGAAAAACGCATTTTGATCTGATTTGTATCATCAGGGCCTTGACTGCTTTTCAAAAATCCGCTTTATTTACTTATTGATGGAACATGCATCTAAAATAGTGAGGCAAATCAAAGTCTATTCCACACACTTCAGTTAGCTGTAGTTCACTGCAAAAATCTTAGGGAGCTACAAATTGTAAAAGATTAGAAGGGTCAACTAAAAAGTTCTCAATGTTTTTAACAGACATCCCTATTTTTCTTCTGACAATCTTGAAGGAATAGCATATTTAGTAAATTCCACAATCTCATGTAGAATTGAAACATTTTTCACTTAATGTCCTTTTCTAGAGTTGACAGATTGGCTATGAAAGCAAATAAAAAGATCAGCTTGCATGAAAATGTGGTGCAGCTGTAAGGCCAGCAGCAAAACAGAGGAAGCAGATTTAAAGACACAAATTCTGTGCCTCAGTACAAGGAACACTTGTACAATTCTTCAGCCTTTTTAACCTAAAACCAGTAGCATAAGCACTTGCAGCTTACACCTTGATGCAACTGGTGAAGGAAGAGGAAACAGCTCTGACTAAGTCAGTGAGCAGCCTCTCCAGGAAAGTCACCTTCTTTTAGGAGATGTTACCCTGACATAGCTGGCTCAGGCAAAAGTTGGGATTTCTCCTGCAGCAAAGACATGGCCTCAGGTGGAATAAATGAAACGAAATCTTGAATTAAAGTTGACACACGCACTGAGTAATTAAGAGAAATTAATTTTCAAGTTTGAAGAGGCACATGTATTGAAGTGTCTCTGAAAAGCTCAGGGGTGAGTCAGGACATGTGAATTTGCTTGACACTGACTCAGTGCACTCAGTGTGCAGCTGGTTGGTCAGATTCTGCCTCAGAGACTGCCTTCCTCTGCCAGCCAGTGCAGGGACTGCCTAAGTCATGCAACGCTGCATGAACACAGAGATTACTGAGACATTTTGAAGAAGAGCTTGGGATCATCCACTCCAAGAGATTTTTAAAGCCCACTGAACTCCTAAAACCTCACGTTACAAACCAGAAAGAGATTAAAACCTGTAACGTTTTTATTTCGGAATGTCAGCTCTTCCCAAGTGCCTTCTGCTGGATGGGGTGGGTCAGATTTACAGTGTGTGGCTAAAGGTTCACTTTGAAACCCAGCCCAGCAGGCCTAGTGCACACAACTACCTCTGAGGTTGCTTTGCTCAGCCAGGCAGAATCATCACACTCCTGTTTGCAAGAGCCTTGGCCCTGCCTTTCACCTGAGCGAACACCGGAAGTCATGTCCAGAACAGCTCCAACAATTTTCACAAGTGCATTGCTAACTGTTGCATTTGCTACCCAAACCTAAATACTGATCCTGCTGTTGGAACACCGAGGATGTTGAGACAGGGCTGCTGTACTAGATAGACAAGCGATCTGACGCAGCATATCCATTTACACACCAGGAACCACAACAGCAAACTGCTGGAGTCAATTAAAATGATTCCAGCTCTGTCTGGTTGTGACTGTTTGGACGGAATGGTCTGAGAATTCCCTGCCCAGCTGCTCAGAGTCCCTAACACACACACCACTGATGACTCTGATACCTCTCTCCCAGGGAGACCTCACAAGAGATGCAGCGACCTTGCACACACGAAGCCCAGAAAGAAACCAGGCTGCTGTGCCAAGCCCTGAGCTCTCCTTTTTCCACAGCCATATATAGAGCAATGCACTGATTCCTCACGTTCTGTATTCCCTTCTAGGCCAACAGCTGGCAGCAGTGACTTGGCCTGGCTTTTCTCTTTGACTTTGTTTTCACAGCTCCATGGAAACTGGGAACAGTGAAAAACAAGGTTTGGGGCTATGCTGTTAGGCTTACTACAGAGGCATCTTGCTCCAAGCCTTTCTTGCAGAATGCTGAGGAGCATTTTCACCTGAAAGGTGAGCTAAAGACATCTATATTTATCCATTCCCATGTCTAGGTCAGCATTACTTCAGCTTCTTTTCATAGTTATTTCAAGGCAAATACCTGAAATGCCATGCTTTGGGAAAAGCTTGCCAATTGTGAGAATGACAAAGCACTAAAGAATTTCTTAACCTGATTTTTATGTGTGAAGGAACTGACTGCCTTTGCTAAAAGCAGCACCAATAACATTTTAAGAGGTTTTGCTTGTCCTGTTCTTTCATGCAAGTGTCCAGGGAGAAACTTGAAGAGATTTATTATATTCAAGAGGCCAGTGATTAAGGAAAGCTATATTTACACAGCATTTCAAGATATGAGCAGCCTTGTAAACTGTTAAATACACTGATATACTTTACTTAACAGGTGTGGTGTTCTCTGGCTAATACAGCACAGGGTGCAATGAAAATGACACAGGTAAACCACGGAAAGTCAACACTAAAAATCAACACACTAAAAATCTCTGGCATAGTTCAACTCAGCTCAGACTTTCCTCTCAATGATTTTTACTTTGCTTTTAGCAAAGCTGTGCAACACAATTTTTCACAATTCAGAACAGGTTTTTGTGCTTCACCAGTTCAGGAAAAAACCCACAATGCAAGCATGAAGTGTTTGAGATTAAACCAAGACCAGCGCAAGATGAGCTTCCTCAGTAGTGCACAGACACAAAGAAGCTGACCAGAGGGCACTAGAACTGAAAACCAAGTGCACAGGTGAATTTGCACATGTTTAGAACAAAGAGCATAATTTTAGCTACGGATAATTTTTCATTATGAATGTTGTGAGAGTTTTTACTCATAAAGCCCTTTTGAAAAGGGACCATCCCAAAACATTTTCCCTCACACCTTTTTGGCCAACTTGGGTTTTGATGGGAAAGCCTAATAAAGGCAAAGGGAGAAATCCAAAGGGCCAGACCAAAGCATGAGTGTAACCCAGCCACGGCAAGGGATGGTGTACTGCCCCATTTCCCATCGCTGCTGACCTGCTGCTTTGCAACAGCATTAACCAGAGTCTGAACTGGAGGAGCCTCCACAAGCTGTGCTGCAACATCCTTGGGAAAATCTTTACTCTCCAGGCTTGGCCAACTCATCCTTTACAACTGTCCCTGCTGGAGCTGCTCTTGCCTGGCTGCTCCCTTCAGCGTGGGATGGATGCTGGCTGAGGGAGCGCGGTGCTGGACGATGCAACGCCCACGGCCCAGTCCCAGCAACACAGAATGACTCAGTGCCCGGCCCTGGGAAACTGCAGTTAGTTTTTGTATCTGATTTCTTTATTTGCCTCACAGGAATGCTGGGGAGATTAGTTAACACCTGTATTTAACTTAGAGAAGATAATACAGAAATACAAGGGCTATCGCGATTGATCAGAGCAAGAATTAGGAAAGGGAAAAAAACCCCCAACCAAACAAAAAAAAGCACTGCACAACCTACAACCTGGATCTCATTTTTGGTTTTAGAAACTGTGAGACTGGTTTAACTTACAGGTTGAAAGGTAGCATTTTAGAAGGAAAGCTAATTGCTCACTGCAAGAATCCTGGGTATTTCTGTCCATGTTAATCACACCAAATATTACAGGGAGTTTGTCAAAACAACACACCTGAGAAAAGGCAGCACCAGAGCTGAACTCCCCTTGCAAGATTATCTGTCCCAAAAGATTGACCTTCTCAAGCAGCAAACACTGGACATATGCCCCAATAAGCAACCATGGACCTGTAAATGGCCCAGCTGCCTCCACCTGCTCTCTTGCTGCTGGGCAAGGGCCCACATTTCCTTTCCATGAATCCATGGCAATGCAAAAGGCAAGTCCTTGCTGATGCAGGCACGGAAACCTGTGCCTCTCCAGCAACTCTGAACCTGTGCTAAGCTTTCACCTGCCTGCAGGATGGCTGTTAACAACAGTACAGCAGCACGTTTCATCAAAAAGCTTTTCTGAGAGAGTGCTCTGGGATTTTTAGAGAAAAGGAGATGATGAGAGGCAAATGACATCAGTGTCAGTTGCTCCTTCTTTGTACCCTCCTGTTAATCCACAGCTTTTCCTAAACACTCTGAGGATGACAAAACAGTCCAACCCGAAGTGGAGCAAAATGGAACAGCAGGAAAAAAGCACAGCTAGGGCCTCCTAAAGATTTAGTTTGAGTATTATACACCTTGGAGAATAAGGTGTCATGGGAGAGAGGGAACTTCATCAGGAACTACAGGGATAGGACAAGGGGCAATGGCTTCAAACTGAAAGAGAGTGGATTTCATTTAGATGTTGGAAAAAATTCTTTACTGTGATGGTGGTGAGGCACTGGAACAGGTTGCCCACAGAAGTTGGTGATACCCCATCCCCAAAGTGTCCAGGGCCAGGTTGGATGGAGCTTTGAGCAACCTGGGATACTGGGAGGTGTTCCTGCCCATGGAACTGGATGATCTTCAAGGTCCCTTCCAACCCAAACCATTCTATGATTCTAAGAGGTTCCTGGGAAAAGGGAACACCTTCCCCACACTCCTCATGAACCTGCCCAACTTCTGCATTGCTACTTCCAGAACAAGCAGTAGAGGAAACTGGTTGCAAAGAATTCCTCCGTGCTGCCAGTGCACAATAAATGGAGAAACAGCCAAAGTGGAACCATATTAATTTGATTTTCTTGTGAAATGGGAGTGTGTGTGTGCAGAGGGTGTTGGAGCAGCCTAAATGCCATACTTACATGCTGACAACTTCACTTTTCAGCAGACAACAGATAAAACATCCCTCCAAGAGCTAAGAGCTAGAATAAAAATTAGCCAACCTAAAATACTGTCACTACAGTGAAACCATCAAACCACCACTAATGTGAGCCTATTTTCTTATCCAAATCATTTTGCATTGCTCTGAAAGTTTTGGGGTTTTTTTTCCTATTTTAGTTGGACCAGCTCAGTGATTTAGAAGGAAAATTTTCATTTTGTTATGCAGTTAAGCTCTTAGACAAACCAATCATATTTCTGTCAGTTTTCAAACTAAAAACTCAAAAGTTTACTTTCTTAAATAGAAAAAATTAACCTTTTTTTTTTTCACTTCGTGCAGTTGTTGTATTTGTTTGCAAACAGTTTGTTTTCTTCAAAGCTGCATTTTCCATAGAAAAAATGGAATGTTCCCAGTGTGGGACTCCTCCACAGTTTCACTTGCAGCAAATCCATCTCACTGAAAGGCGAGCAGGAGACAGTGCACATCCAGGGCTTGGTGTCAGGGTTAAAAGTTCTCCCTCTCACATGTGAGCTACCAAGGGACACACCTTAGCTCTGAAATGAGGCTGGTGTTCAAAGCTGAATAATGGAAGGGGTTCCCCACGCCACAAATGAATTCAATAAAGATCCACAACAATTCCACTTGGGAATGGGCTCGCTTTTCTCTTGAATGAGCTCAGAGAAATATGCTGTAATAAAAGGGGCTCTGTTCCAAGAACAGTGCACTGTGGACAATGCTCACAATTAACTGTGGCTGCTCCTGACCACGACCTGCGGCGTGCTCCGGGTCACGTCTGTGCCACACCAGGGTCCCCAGCACTGCCCTGGGCTCAGCTCCCACAGAGACCTGGGGCTGTGAGGACACTGCCATTTGGGAAACAGGTGGAGTTCAGTGGCTGTTTATGCTATTTAGTGCCTTGATTTTGTGAAATACAAAGGCTCCTATTGGCAGGAGAAGAACCAAACTAAGAGGTGCAAAAGCAGAGGAGGATGTGTGCGAGCTCCCCACACACAGCCTGCCAAGCACACTTCTTCCAGGGCCTGGCCCTCGGGAATCAAGGGCTGCCAGGAGTTTCCTACCATGCCAAACTTCGTATTTACTTCCCTGTGAGATTGCAGGCTGGGGGATTTGGATGAGGCCTACTATTTGATGTCAAAACTTCACTTGGATTTGGCACAGCAGAGTCCAAGAGCCAAACTTGAAAAGGGGAACTTTAATCTAAAACCCAGGCTCTCAGCAGTCGCTAACTGTATAGTCTAGTGAAAAGTCCAGCTCTCAAATTTGAGTTGTAAATCCTTCCTGCCACACCCATAGGTTTGGTGTTTGCATTTGCTTGGGGTTTGGGGGTTTTTTTGGGCCTTTTTTTTTTGTTTGGTTGATTGGGGTTTTTTGCCTTTCTTTTAAAAATCTGTTCACAAATGGTAAAAAAGACTTCACATGTGAAAAAGCTGAATTGAGTAATCACAGAAATCTAGCTTCATAAGAGTTACACTGAAGGACACGTGCCATATAGGCTGAGTTTGTGTCCTGTGATCAGGGAAGGAGGAAGAGTTTTGGAGAAGCTGGTGGCCTGTGCTAGAGAGGAGGGGGCAGAGAAGCCACTTGCTTCTCCTTTACCAACAGTGTTACAGCTCATCTTCGATGCTCCTGCATAGGAGCACATCAAGATGTGGAAGAAAGGCACAGACATCACATCGAGACTCCAGATTTGTATGGTCTGTGTGCAGGATTACAGCGGGATGTACAAAAGGTTGTAGCTCTCTTGTTCTGGAGGGCAAAATGCATTCCTGTCCAACCTCCTGGCTATGGAGGGCCTCATATCTCACTTGTAAAATACAGAACAACTTTAAACCCAGAACACCCAAGAGCAGCTACAAGTGACCACGTGCAAATGTGCACGCAGCCTGACCTGTTCCCAACCCAAAAAGTCCTGTGAGCCAAGAAAACAAACCTCACTCTTTTCCCTAACTGGGAGTTTGTTTAGGGCGAGTACTCGCTTTAGACACCTGACAAGGAAAAGAGTTCCAAAATGTTGGGGTTTTTTTTCCCCAATAAAGTCTTACATATTGAATAGGCTTGAGGGATTTGATTGTAGCAGTCGGGCAGCCACAGGAACTGAGGTCAACGTAGAGGCCTTCTTCCAGCACACAGTGATTGTCAGTGGTTTCCCCTTCGTAACACAGGAGCCAACTGCAAGAATAATGGAACAAAAAAGCTGCTCTAGCTGCTTATTAACAGTATGTTTTTTTTCAAGACCTAATACCGGCTAAGGACATAAGGAATAAAAAGTTTCTTTGTTCTTGTCAAGCTTAAAGTAAGGTGACTTGAAAGGCTACGCAGCAAAGCAACCAAAGCAGCAAAATCGAATCGTGTGCTACGGAAACCTCAGTTCCAGAGTCAAACGACGCTGAGTGGAATGCAGACACTTCCACTGTACCAAAGTTCTCAAAATCTGGAATAAATTCTGACTGGAGTTAAAAAAAGAATCGCAGTAACTGTGCAAACCTTCCTCAGGGAGAGCAAAATGCATAGTACCCAAACCAAGGACAGGATGAGAGTTACTGAGATGCCTTGCAGGACAAAGGGTCTAAGAGACGATGGAAGATGATGGGCATGTGTTATGTGCTTTCAGCTGTCTGAAATTTTGTAACATTTAAAAAAAAAAATTCATATTACTGAAAACGATGGCATGTAAAACAACAGACACTTACCATCCCCGGAGAACCTTAAAAGAACATGGTATGAATGATGTAAAATCAGAAACTTCTGCTGTGAAATCTACACATGCTCCTTGGAAATGTGTATTACTGAAAGCTTTGAGCTACAAGAACAAAACAAAACAAAAACAATGACTAGAAGGAAAAATGAATGCATTATCATTACTGTAAACAGAGAAAGCTGTACTTTCAGAGAACGATCCATTCCATTCATAAAGATACAATTAATAGAACAAATTCTCATTCAGAAGATCTACATTTCTACAGCTGCTTTATTTTTAGAAATACCAAGTATTTTGTCATCTCTGGGCTGGCACAGGAGGCTTCCCAGTGATGCTAGGGCAGGCAGAGTTACAGCAGGAGGGGGCCCAGGAAGAAATGAGAAGGGTAGGACTGAAGGCTGTTTACCATCCACCCAAAATACCCCTGAACTGCAGCTTAACTCTTGCTACAGCTCAGCAATCCAGTGCTCAAAGCAGGATGGGGAAATGGTCAAAAGATACAGGGCTGCTGTTGACAAAGTGCCTTGAAATATTCTGTGATTACAGTGGTCGCAGGTGGTTTTTCATTTCAGAACTAGCAGGAGGATTTCTGAGGGAACTCAGAACTTCTGAAGTTCAGCCAAGCTGCTTTTATATGTCATGGTAAAGAAGTGCAAGTCACAGTGAACCACACCCTACCAGTAAGATGTGATCAGTTCATCCCAAAAAAGCAAGAAGGCCCAAAATGTTGCAGTGAAAGTAAAATAGAAAAAAAACAAACAACCAGACAAAAGACAAACACACGCCCAAAAAACCAACCCCCCCAACCAAATAAACAAAAAACCCAAATGAACAAACCCACCCCCCCAAAAAAAACCCCAAAACAAACCCAAACCAAAAAAACCACATAAAAAAACCCCTCAACCCCCACCAAAAAAAAAGAAACCCTAGATGATGTAGGCTATAATCTATAGCAAAGACACCAAGAATTCTGCACCCTTCACCTGCCACTGCGTAACTGAGATGAATTTCATTTGAAAGCCTGAAGAAGAGGCTGGAAGAGGATGAAAAATTTAAGTGCATCAAGAGAACAGCTCATATTCTGTAATGGAAGAAAAACACGATGGCTGTCGCAAGAGCTACTTCCCCCTTCATGCCCCAAACTGGCCAAGCTTCCTGCCAAAGAAAAGAAATCAAGTGCTTTTGCCAGCATGGAGTGAGAAGGCCAAACACAAGTGTCAGCAAATGATTTTATGGAAAAGTTCAGTCTATGTTTTTAAAAGAAATGAATGTTTCCTGTCAGAAAGAACAAGAAAGGCTTAACCTGGCCTTGCAGGCTGTGAGTGCTAATTGGAGAACAGGGATCAGCTACAGTAAAATTAATAAAGTGTAACTGATTTTTTTGTAAATACAACTGCAGTGCTATGTCACAAAGCACCTATTTAAGCTGTAATTACATAGTATTTTCTACCCACTCATCTCAAAGCTCTTTACAAAAGGGAATATATATACATACACACTGCCTTTCTTTCATAAGCCACGTGCTGTGCAAGGCTTTTAAAAAAGATTCACAACTCATTTTCAGACAGAATGTATCTGATAATGAATGAGGGTCTTAAATGGACAAAAGCTGGGGTGGAGCAGTGATTCCTCAGTGCAAACACAGCAATTAGTCTCCAACTGCAGCCATCTCCACTTTGTCAGGCTTTAACATTACCGTGTGAGGTTTCGCTTCCCAAAAAAGCCAACGGACGGAATATTAAAATACAAATGCAGGGTTGCACAGCAATTATCTCTGCTTCCTACATCATCTGTACAAGTCACCTGCTGTTGAAAGAGGCTTTGTTCTTGCTGGGCAAAGCTTTATTTTAATAAATAAAATGAATGGCTTTGTAGAGCTGGTGATTTCTCACACTCTGTGTACTTGGTTTATTAGGGAGCTTGGCAGGCAGAAAAGGTCAGGGGAGTTATTGAGACATTGAAGAAAATTTTGCTGCTTTTTGATTTCTGATAAGAACAGAAATGAAAAAAAGACACCTTCTTGTAGACAGTGCAAACAGTTCCCTCAGTTCAGACATATGCCTTTTAAAGGTGGGACAATGTATAATCACTCAAAATAACCAATATATGACTTATTCAAGGGTCAAACATCAGGATGTTGAAGGATTTGCCAGCTCATATGCACCATGCCTTTAAGTTCCAAACTAAGAGACCGGTTTTCCTGTAGAAAACTTCTATTTTACTCTGAATGTGAAATTCTCAATATTTATCCAAAGGGCTGTCTTTTACTTAGGATAAGTGATTAAATGTTTTCCCATTAAAAATTACTCAAAATATTTCCCCTCCTGTAAGAACTGTAGTGATATGAAAGATGTTCTTTCTTTCCTAGATCTAAGGCAGAATCCTAGGAAATCCAGGATTGTGATAAATCAGGATAGTAATTTTTTCACAAATGGTGTTAAGACTATTATTAAAGACCACAAGAGGCAAAATACAATCTAGTACATGTCAGTATTTAAAGGTGTCTGTGCATATGCACACACAGAGTTTTTTTCACGTTTCTGGAAATAAAAAGTCTGTAAAGCACAATTCATTGAAACTTCACAAGTTTGAATTGATCTTAAAGGTCTGCAACACTGGAATAATACACTCAAAGAATAGATTTTGGGAGATCCTGAAAAAATAGAAGAATTGAAGAAGGAAATAAAACTATCTTCAACTGTTTAGACCCCACCAGTTTTATCTGAGTCAGTTATTTTATCTGGTATCATTTACCAAGGCCCTCCTGTGAACACACTTGCAAGTCTTTGGATTTGGCTGCAAACTGCCATGTGAATAGGTCGGGCAGGAAGTCAGTGTTTAAGGCTAAAATAATATACCAATTATGTCTTCAGACAGGAAACATTTCCTGTAGTCCTGGGTTAATCATAAAATAGTAGAATTGGAGAAAAAGGAGGGTGTGGTGCACCTGCTAAGTAACACAATGCACAACATTTCCCATCCAAGCAAGAAAGAGAGGAATTGTGTCCAGATGACAAAATACTTAAGTTTGCCGAAACAGAACCACCGAGCTCTAAAATATCTTTTGTCTGAAAAGAAGTCATGTTTCTCGAAATAAACTTTTCCAAATTTGCTTAATTAAAAGCATGTCAGAGAGAGAGAGAGAGAGAGCAATAAAACCACTCAGATCATCACCCATGCTAGCAGGACAGAAAAAGATCAATCAAAACAACTCTTGCTGGACAGGGGGAGAGCCCTGCTGGGACAGAACGTTGTAGGAGACACAGCACACATGGTGATGAACACAGAGCAGGTTTTTCTTTCAGAAAGATAACTCAAAGGTCCATTAATAGAACATAACCTTGTAAAATAAGGACCAAAAGCGTAAGACCCTAAACTAACTTGTTCTTGAGACTCAGAGTGAATTACAGGGACTGCTTTCTCTTAATAAATTATCACCAAGTTAGACACAACTTTCAGGGAAAACTGTCAGAATGCATCATAGAAGAGATTTATCACAGATTTATCATGATCAGGATGTGTTCCGTTAAGCTCTTATGTTACTGTGAGAAAAAGGGAACCTTAAGGAGCAGCTCTACCTGCTTGGAAGACTTTGGAAAGCAGAACTACCAGCATCCAAGACTAAAAAAAATCCCCAACTTCCAGGTGTTGATGCAGCTGCAGGTTTGAAACGTGCAGTTCAATTTCCTGCAGTTCGTATTTTCATCTTCACCTGACACGTAAACACGGGAGCGACAAACTGGATGCAATGCAAAATAATGGAAAGAAAATCTGCCATAAAGAGAAGGATGAATGGATGTGATGGCGGGTTTCCAGAAACAGGAGGGAAAGAAGAGGGAAATAAATAGCTATAGAGATCCAAAGCCACTCAAAACCTATTGGACTACTTGCATTCTTGGGGACAGACTACTAAAGGGTATGATCTGGAACAAAGCAAAGGGCAGAACATTTAGCAGACCTTACTTTTATACATCTACCAGTTTCCTCCATCACTGATCTGCTGTAGCAAGGTAACAACACCGAGGTATCACCTGAAGCAAGGCATTCAACATTACCTGTATTTAATTATTAAGTGTAGTTTAGCACTAGAGACTGTTATGTAAGGCCAACATACCCAGTGTGGAGGCTCATTCGTCCCAAGGGGCTCCTGCAATAATAAATACATATACACACATTAGAAAACCCCAACATTAATTACAATTAATTTCCTAGGAGACATGCCAAGTTGCCTGAAATTTGCTAAGTATTAACTCAGGAGCAGAGGAAAAAACACTTCCCAGGCTCTTGGCACAATTCTGTTCCCTGATTTCTGCCATGAGCTGCGTGTAAGCTCACAATTACCTGCCTGATTGTCCAATGCCCTTCACACAGAGAACTTGCATCAGCATTAATTAGTCCCCATAATGTGGTTTAGAGTCCATGTAAATGTCTCTGCATTTACTTTTGAGGCTGTTTCTTGAAAAAAAGACAGAACTGAAACCAACAGAAGACACCTCTCTCCACATGTGCTCTTCAAAATAAGGTTAAGTATTCCTTTCACATTCACATAATTTATTACTTATTAATAATTTATTACTTATTATCATTTAATACTCATTGCTGAAGATTGTCTTTGTTTTGCATTAGGGTTTTGACAGTTCTGGCACTAATCTGTTTGGGTGAGTTGGCACTTGGATTGAATAATGGATTAAAAATATTTCCTGTCTCTATTCACCGTATCTAGTACAAATATTTTAGCATAAAAATAAGAAAAAAAACCCAACAGAATTCTATTATGTAACAACACAGGCCAGATAAATTCTCAAGTATTTTTAAATACATTATCAATTAGGTATTATAAATTACTATGTTTTAAGGCAAATTAATCTTTCCAGGCCAGGTTATTTTTTCCATGTATGCAGTCTGCCAAAGGGAAATTCTTCTTACGAAGTTTCCCTGATAATTTTCTCAAAAGACAGAAAGATCCACAGTGTCCATTTAAGTCTCCATCCTGAACAGACTCATTATTCCTCTCATAAGTGTCTTTAAATTGTTTCTAAGCAAATAGGCAAGTTATTTAATTATTTTTAAAATTATTTTGGTAAACTCTCCTCTTAATTATTTTGTTAAACTCTGAACTCCAAAGGTCTCATTTCTCTTAAGCTTTTCCCTTAAATTCTGGTAACTCACCAACTTAACAGGTCGAATGGACATGATGGTTTTACTAGATCCTCCCCAGTCAAAGAAGCATTTGTATTTTCCTTTCTCCAATATGTATTGTTCTCCACAGAAATATTTCTGCTGATATGCCACCCACCTGGAGAATGACACGAAAGTTAACCTGAAAACATCGCATTTTTCTGAGTGGTTTGATGACAGTAACAGCAAGTCAAGCACAACAAAAAGTCCACCTGGCAGACAGTGCAAAATCAAACCCAATGAGAGGCACAAAACTGTCACATGCTTGATTTTCTGCCTTTACCTACTTTGACAAATACGAGAGTTTGGGTGTCTGTCTTCCCATCAAATTCATTGTGAGATGATGCCCTGCTCAGAAATTCAGAGGAAAGACATTTAATTGACAACCTTTTGACTCTCTCTTAATTGAATCTTTACCTGTTTGGCATCCCCCATACAGGGCTTTCTTACAGCTTTTCCAGTTGGATTTAGGAAACATGGTGCAAGAAGAAAGAGAAGTAACTGAGGAAGGCTTGATGAGAGAAAGCAAAAGCCTGCAATAGTCGGCAGTTCAAGCTTGTCCCACCCTGCTTTCCCTGTTGCAATTTAAGAAGAAAGAAACCCCCATCTAGAGGGTCCCTCTAACCCTGCAAAGTGGCAGAAGCAGATGGGGGCTGGTTAGAAAGACACCACTAAATCACCCACTTTTGGTGGTGCATTCCTCCCTTGCTCACCCAGCACTGGGACTGATATATTAGGGATATTACAGGGCACGTCCTTACCCATTTTACTTTTATCACCCACTGGTGAATCTGTTTGCTATTAATTTATCTAATGCTTTTTTTTAACCTCCTGGTGCTCTCTGCTACCACAGCCCCTTCAGCAGCAAGTTCCAGAAACTCTCTGCCTCTGGTGTAGGAAAGGCTTTTTTTCTTCCCACCTCAAAATCTGCTTTAAAGCAATCTCCAGTTCTGCACAGCATTTCCCCCAGCTGTCGTCACGCAAGATTCTGTGAACTGCTTTAATCTTGTCTTACCACCTTCAGGATTTTGCAGCTCTCATCTGTATCCCTCCTCTCTAAACTGAGTCTCAGCCTTTCAACTCTTGTACCTAATCCTCATGAGACACTAATCACCAATCCCTGCATCAGCAGTTCAGGTCCCTCACTTCACAGTTCCTTATCCCCATCACCATCAGGGTAGGTACGACAATGTTAATACTGTATTTTTAAAATTACTATTAAATGTCTGGAATTCCCACCCCCATGATTCCACAGTGGTTTTTTCCCATAATGGCCTTCATGTTTTAGCATGTGATACTATTTTTCATGCACAGTACCACGCCTTCCAAATAATGGCCTACTCTTATCATTCCAATAGATACTTTCAAAAAGGCCATTGTATCTTATCTTCCTGTGAACTCCTGCAGTATCTGCTGGATCAGAGCTGTTACTTCATGCCAAGCATTCTAGTCCCCCCCACACTAATTTTTAGGCTTCTAGTGCTTTTGAGTTTTGTCCTTAATTAATACTGCATAACTCTGTTAACAGACACTGCGTCTGATTTACCTTATCTATTGCAACTGTGCTGTTTATTTTCCTCCTGAACTTCACATATGCACACCAAAAGTTAGCCAAGTCCACCCTGGAAGCTGGATCAGTTCGAACCAGGTATCTTCAACACCTGTTGGTTTAACCCTCTCCTTTTAGTTTAAATAGTTCTATAAAAAGTGTATTAATTTCAGTGCCAGCAGTCTGACTTTATTACAAATACAGCACATCTCATCCTTTCTGGACAGGCTCTACCTGTCCCAAATTTTATACCAGTTCTTAATATATCTAAAATATCTCTTCAGCATTACTGCCAAAGCTCCTGTATCATGAAACTATAGTCTTTGACACCTTAGGAGGGACATTACAAACTTTCTCTACTAACAACAATGCTCAGATCCAAATCAAGGTGTAGGCATGAGAACTACAGAAAACTAAAATTATTTCCCCTTCCATTCCCCAAGGAAACTTAAAGAAACACTTTTCTCCTCCACATATTTACCATGTGTACCATGAGGAATATACTCAAAAGATGTAACCAAGAGTGCACAGAAATGTTTAACAGGTCCATCCATACATTAGAGTGAACTTACACTCCACTTTTCACAAGAATCGACCTCGTCTCTGGGCCAAATCCAGCCTGCTCCAAATCAGGGATTTCTTCATTGACAATGTCGAATGCTTTCCCATCTTCATCATCAGACTGGAAAAGTGCCACTGAAGACTCTATGAAATCCTAAGAGGCAGCACAGGAGTTAGAAGACTGTGACAGCTCAATGACTCTTCACAACATCAAACATTCTGGGAAGGAGTTGTAGCCAGAAAGCATTTTATAGGTGGACGGAAGCAGCGAAGGGACTTAGCTCCCTGGTGTGGATCTTTATGGGCTATTTTGGCACTGAAGTTCTGGAATAACTGGAAGCCTGGCAGCCTGATATGGCCTTCAGGGGTTTGCACTGAAGAGGGGAAGAGCCTGCTGCCCCTGAGCACCATCCTTTCCTCTTCGAGGACAGCTCAGAGTGCAAAGATGCCCGTGTGGGAAGGAGAAGAGTTGAGAAGAGAAGAGTTTAGCACTGATCTTCCAAAAGCCTCACAAATAACTACTCCATGCAGACCATGACTGTAGTTTTTTACTAAACTTCTCCTTCTTCATCCCTTTCCAGCAACATGGCAATAATTACAGAGAGGAAAAGCCTGGGCAAGATCACCTTTCCAGCACAAGGGGTTTGTACTTTTTGGATACATCCACTGTAGCTATAAATAAATCCTGCTTAACACTGTCACATTCTCTCTTACATAGCTGTGTGACACTGCTTTGTGCTTTCAGCCAGCTTCATTTCTTGGCCAGATTACTTGTGCAGCTTCAGATTATTTGAATTTGGGTTTCAAATCTTCAGCTTTTTAACCACTTAGCAATTTTAAGCACACAGTTCAGTAGCTGCTTGGGAAAACAGGAAACAACCATCCATTCACTTTTTTTCCTTTAACTTTTAACAGAAAGCATGACTCAATTTCAGTGTTTCTCAAACATTCAGCAGTGGAAATATAATAAGTGGAAAATAAGTCTTGCAAACAAGAAATAAAGGTTATCAAGTAAGTAATGTGGCTGACAGATCCATAAACATACAAGGACACCACCACGGGTATTATTACACTACACACTGAGCAAACAAAGATTTTTAACTATGAAAAACCACTTAGGAATTAAGGCCAGACCAAGCATGCAGCCAGATTCATCTGGTCAGGTGAACCTGATCAAACAGGCTCATTGGAGGACACCACGTCTTTCTACAGCATGCAATCACAATGAATAATGGAAACCAATTTTAGAACAAACAGTTGATGCAGCTCAACTTCTCTGCACTGTTTACAGGACAGTAAAAGGTGATGGAACAAATTCTGTAGTAAAACTGGATTTCTTACTCTGTTGCCACTTCCTTCTTTCATTTATTTAAACTGTTGCAACTACTTCAGGTATACACTGGAAATTAAAGTGCTAGTTCTGGAAAAATCATAATGAACAACTGCAGCTTCAGACTACTTTTTAGGAAAAAACAAAAAAAAGAACAACCAAACCAGTGCAATATTAGTGCAAATGAAAAACAGCTACTCTTAACAGTCTTAAAGCAAAAGACTTTGTAAGAGTACCCAAAAAGTCACTTAGATCAAATCTACACATAATTTCCTTAACTAAGTTTAAAACACTGAAATATATCCACAATTGTAATTAAATTTAAAACATCTTTCAAATTCAGCCATCATTCTTTCCTCCCTGAATTTCCACTACCGCTTCTCTTAGAACAAGCAACAGGAAAAATACCTTTTACGAAAAGACTTTCAGACCAAGGCAAATCATTCCAGACTTGAAAACCTAAGTGGGAAAGCTCCAAGGGCAACATACTCAGAAACTTTGCTCTTTCACTGAGCCATGGGCAAACCCCAGCTTGAAACGCATTTGACACTGCAGAAAAGAAGCAAATGCCACTGTCCTCCAAAGCAGCTCACAGTCCAGACTGCTGCCTGCCCTCAGGAACAGGCTCTGCATTTGACTCTGGTGTGTTCAACACAGATGCTGACAACTGAGCTGGCAGCAGCTGGAAGAAACAATCCTACAAGATCTTTTTACCTCTGCTTCCCAAACACTTCCCAAACCCCCATATTAGCCTTTGTGTTCACTGCAGGAATATTCAAGTCAGCCAAAAGCTGAGAGCCCTTGCAGCATGCCCACGTGTGTGCACATCTTCACCAGTGGCCAGGGAGGGGGGGCGTGCAACAATCCCCGCTTCGTGTGCGGTGCCCGACTTTTCTGACTTGTCAGGAAATGAAACTCCTGCCTCAGCTTGACTGCAGCGCTGCCCTGAGCACAGAAACAGGGGCTGAATTTCCCCAGCGCTAGCAGGCTCTGCTGGAACCTGGCATGTGGAGCGTGGTGGCTGCGGAGCATCTGAACAGCTCTGCACATTGCTAAGCCCCGGTGACAGAGGGGACTGACACGGGCTGACGAGGCTCTGCAGAGCCATTGATGTGCCTCTGCCCCAGCTCCAGCTCTGGGAGCACCACACAAAGACTTCTGATCCCTCTGTGCCTGCAGCTGACTCAGGTACACAGGGCTCAGCAGCTTCAGCTCCCGGCCCTGCGAGCCGGGCTCAGTTGTTTGAAGGTCTGGGCTGGCCTTAAAGCCAACACAGCCAAGGTCAGCTGGTGTGATGCCCCAGCAGAAAAAAATCCAAGTCTGGCTGAGCTGGCCCCACTGAGCCCACACCAGTGAGTCTGTCCAAAGAGCAGGGTCAGTGCCCAGCCCCACTGCCCATCTAAACTGACCGTGCACAACGCGACTCAGCTACGCTTCACAGAACACCAAGTCTTCTACAGAGACTCTCGAATTCATTTGACTAACCCAGAAGAGCAATAACGATCTCATATCCAGAGATATCCCTGCAGATTCAACCTTTACTTTGCTTCCCCTGACAGAATTCCTGAGCTTAGGGAGAAGAGCCAGGACATTTGCTGTGCAGTGAGGGGCCTTAAGCACACATTTTGGATTTTTGCCCAGGTCCCCTTGAAACTGAACGTTTGGTACTAAAATATTTTTAAAATCCTGACCTTAAGTATCGTATACAAAGTCACAAAGGGAGCATATGGCCAGCCTGAACACTGCCCTGTGTGCTGCACATCGCAGAGAGGGAGGCAATCTGCTGGTCAAGCCAAACAACACAATGCCAGGGCCATTACTCATTTTATTGGCAAGCAGCTGATTGCCTTCAGTTATGCAACAAATTGAGGGGAATTATTCCTTTTCACTTCTATTATCAATAGGTAAATATTTATGCATATTTATAAGCCAACTGGAATGATATATGTTGATACATGACTGTGAATGATACATGTTTTTAGAATGTTAATGACTTGAGCCTTCTGACTGTTCTAGGTGCAAGTAAAATTAAATACTGGACATGGAAGGTCATTCTTGCTACCCACATGCACAATTTTAACTTGTATTTATGTCCTTTGCCAAGACGGAAGTCTAAAAAGATCAATTTCAGTTGCTCACATATCCTACATATAGCTGGAGAAGAGAGAAGAACTAAGATTACTCAGTAATTGAACAGGATTCTGCACATTCAAAATGAGGAATCTGAAGAAATTTCCTACCTACTTTTTTCTCAGAAACCTGAAAATAATTTAGAGAGGGATATTTTTCTTCAATTCAATTCATTCTCCTATCTTTATTTTCATAGGTTCTGCTTACAAACACAGCTTTTGCTAGGTGCCTGTCATGCAAAACAAACCTGCAAATTGTGAATTTAAGTATGGCCTTCTCGGGTTCGCATTAACTTTCTATTAAAAAATAAAACAGACTGTTGAGACAGTGAGTTTGCTCTAAATGCCTGTGTTCAATTTCCACAAAATTCCTGCCTCAGGAGTATCACATCATCTCAGATGAGGAGATGAGTAATCTGAGTATACAAAACTGAGTAATATCAGAGCGAACAATCTTAGTCTCAGAAGAAGTTACTCTTTGCAGCTGTATTTAATGCTCACAGCGTTCCCATTATAATAAAAAAAATCCTTCAAACCCTTACACAAACAAACAAAAAACACCAAACCAAAACAAAGGAAACGATAAAGAAGTTCTAATCCCATGTTTCCCCACTGCTAAAATGTCTAACTTTGCTTCCAATACTGGACTCTTATAAATAGTTTTTGTTATTATTTCATCCTTGCCTCCACTAAACACATTTTAGTAGCAGAGATTTTTTTACCATGATTATTTTTCCTGCCAAAATTTTCTGGCAGAAAAATCACAGACAGAGGGTAATGCTGTTTTAAGGCTTGCAACAGCTGCTGCATTGAAAAGCTATTTTTATTTTAATCAAGAACTACTCTGTACACTCGGGCACGTTACGCTTTTAAGAAAATTCCGTTTGAGAGATTCAAATAGCTCGAGGTGCAGGAGTGAGGTACTTGGAAAACCTGGCAGGTAGACAAGGAATTCTGCACGATACAGTTTTCATATGAACTTCACAAAGACTGGTTAGAACCTGCTTCTTCTTAGTGCAGTCTAGATTTCAGCCAGCAGGAAAAGAATGAGGATGAGCACGGGCAAAAGATGGAATGACCAGCCCCAAGCCAGCTGTACCACGGACAAAGAACAACCTTGCTCTTTACGGACAGAGCTGTGCATAATTTGTATGAAATCCATGTAAGTACTTACAGCCTGAAGGAAGCGGAAGGACAGGAGGGCACTGTCAGCTCCCCCCCAGGAGTGTCTGTCCTCATAATCTCCCTCCTCCAGCAAGAACTGATGGCCTTTGTAGCGTTCCTTATCATAGGCAACCCATCTGTGGCAGCCCCACAACAAAAGAAAGACAAGTAACTAAAGGCAAAACAACTGCACACACGATTTTCTGTAACAAATAAAGGGGGAAGAGAACATCTCAAGAACACTAAAATGAGTATCACAAACCCAGCCCACGAACAAAGCAACGCTTGTTTGGAATCACAACAGGCGCCCATGAAGTGTTCTTTGTGGATCAAAATCCTGCCATGTGATTCTTCAGCCAACAACAGTTGATTTATATAATGCTTCTCTATGTACCTCCTCTCAGCCAGCCACATTCCCAACATCAAGATTTGGTACCACAGAGCCCAGGATGCATCTAGATGCCAAAACTTTCAGTGATAAAAAACCAATCACTGGATCTCTCCCGTGTGCTATTAAATGATGAGACTCTACCCTAACTGGAGCTGGTGACAAAATTAACAGATTTCTGCAGAACAAGATTTCACCTGCTTATTTTTTTTTGTTGTTTTAATCTAAAAACACAGACATATAAACAGACAAGCAAATTGAATATATAATATATATTGCATATGGAATATGTTTTAGCAGTAAACAAATAGAACTTTACAAAGTATTTTAAATAAATAGATAAGGCTCAGCTGAAATAAGGTGTTCCCATATCAACTTCAAATCTCTACTGGATCTTAATTTGAAAAAGTGCTTCCCCCTCCTTCTTTCTTGTAAGCATTTCTTTCATTACAGCTCCCTTGTAAATATTAGAATTGCTGTACAAATTCTGTTGGCAGTGAAATTTGGCAGGCAGGGATAGCTTTACTTTTAGTACCATTTGGTTTACATTAATTCAGCTGTTTAGGTTACCACAGCACTAAAAATAAAAGCTGCCACAAGAGACAGAACAATGATTTTTAATAATCTGAGGTTTCCCAGATAGTGAACACACAGTGCACTTATGAATAGATCATTTGAGTATCAACAATTAAATTTGTTTTGAATTTAGCGCTCGTAAAATTCTGACAACAGCCTGAAAGGATGTATCTTATTCCATCCTTATACTGAAGTGGAAAACCCCTTTGGAAACAAAAGCAAGATTTTCTGAAAACCGTTTTATTACTGAGGTCTTTGGCAGAAGCAATCATCCTGGCCTGCTCTCAGACAGTCCTGTCCTGTTGGGAGTTGGGAGAGGGTGAAAGAACAACAGGAGGGGTTGGCAGCTGGTGCTGAGTTTGCCTCAGAGCATCCACCTGTTACCCAGGTGTGACACAGCCCCGCGTGTGCCACAGGGAGGGGCAGGGCAACGCAGAATCCATCCAAAGCCTCCATTAATGAAAACAACAGCACATTCCCAATTCCAGGTAACACGCAACAGGTGGCACAGGAAAACCATTAAGACAATAAAATAGTTTGTAGGTTTCAGAGGTATTAAAATGTCAAATTGAAGACTGACCACACCTACCCAAGGCCATTTCAGCAAAGTAGAGACTATCAGGAGTATAGCGCAGTACAAATTAAAGTTCTGTGTGAGCAAAGGAACAAAGTGGCCTAATTTATTGGCATCCAAATGGCAAACACTGGCTTCACACCTTTCACGCATTTAGCTTGGTAAGTTTAGCTGATAATTGAAGAGCTGATAATAAAAGAAATATACACTCCTTTCTTTCCAAAACATTTCACCTGTGGAAGACTCCAATCACCCCTTCGTTAACACTTCTAAGCATTTAGTTGTGCTTCTCTCCTCTAAAATAAATAAACATGAAAGTGAAATAATACTCACACTCCACCAATTACACGTAGTGATCCAATTTCCTGAAACTCCTCTTCACTACCAAACAGTGCTGAGACAGAGGTGATGTTTTCTGAAAACTCTTTGGACCATCCTCCAAAGTGAGGTTTCTCATATATTATTATCTAGAAAACATGATGTTGAGCTTAATCCTTCAAAAGTAGACAAGAAAGCCCTGCCCTGTACTTTGCTGAAGTTATTTCCATGACTGCAATTAACAGCCCCTTCAGGTTCCTCATCTGCTGAATCACACAGGTCAGCTGTTAACAATATTTATATCTGTTGCAGTATTTATTAGAACACCCAAGCCATGTATGTATTTGTATAATTAAAAGTTACCTAAACCATTAACGTTTTTGTAGAAAAAGGAGGGAAAAAGAGCAATAGCTCTGGATCAGCTTTCAGCTCCTCAGATCACAGAAGGATCATGGTCTCACTCACAACTCTTGTACTGGAATAGGGGATAGGCTGGAAGGGTTCTATTCCTGTCCTCTTCCTTCCCTCTCCTTTTTTGTTTAAACTTGGTATGTTAAATGGGAAAATCTCCGCCAATCCCTTTATCATTACAGTGACAAATGTGCCAAGTCAGAAAAACTCATTTTATAGCAAATTCACATTTTCCTAACATGTGAAAAACAAACTACTAGTACTTTTACACCTCATCAAACACTAAGTGAACTTGACAGCATTAGTGAATTTTTCTTCAGCAACAAGCATTGGATGGCTATCAAACATCACACACCAAATAAAAGGAAAGCAGCTTGCATAAAGGTTTTACACTCCCAGTGTGCTTCTATTTTATTCTCAATGCCCTCTGTGCTTACCTTGACATTCATTGGCATTTGCACCTTCAGTCCACCCTAAAAACAGATGGGGGGGAAAATAGGCATTTATATTACACTTGAAGTTCCACTTTGACGTGTTTTATAGTATTATCAGAGCATGAAGTCTTTGCAATTATATTCACCACTTTCAGTGTCGGCCATAGATTTCAAAAGGCCAGGCACACTATAAACCTGACTTGCAAACAAATCAGTGCACTGACAAACCTCTAAGACTGCATGCAACTTAAAAACATTCCTCCATAGTCTAGAAATCTAAAATAAATATTTACTACATATTTTTAAACTAATTGATATTGACCAGTTTTTAAAATTAACTTTTAAAGCTTTATTGCACGCATTTCAAATTTCTGAAGCACAAATGCTGCAACACTAGAAGAGAGAGAAAACAGCAGGAGAGAGAGAAAATAGAGTCTGACATACTCATGTTTATGGTCAAAGAGCAAATACAACAAATGCATCTTCTCTGGAAATGTGACTGAATGATGCTCTGTGAGGGAATAAGAGACTGACCTCACTTGAGTGGCTAAAGAGACAGCTATTAGGTTTTATTCCTTTATGGCTTTTAAACTGTCTTTCTGTAGGCTTGCTATGTTCACAGTAAAATTTGTGTTATGCCCCTTCTCATCTCTCTCACATGCAGATCCACGTGCTGTCTATCAACACAAAAAACAGCTGCACCTCCCCAGATTTGTGTGCAATCTGTGGTCAGAGAAATACTACTGGGTAATAAACTCCTTATCTGATCTTCCATCCCCAGTAACTGAAAAAAAAAAAGAAAATCTAACTGTACAACTGAAAAAAAGAAAATCAACAACTTCGGAAGGGCTTTTTGGTTAATGAATTGGTGTTGGATGCAATAAAATGAAGAGCCTTTCAATTCTGTCTTTTTTGACCTCCTCCCAACAACAGCAGTTTCCCAGGAAGATGTTGGGGGGTGCAGACGCCCAGCAGGTCACAGTGACCAAAGCAAACACACCATGGAGGAGCGTTACACACGTTAAGGATTAACCCAGAAAGAAGAACATTAGAATCCAAGCTGTATTTAGGTCAAAACCTTTGGGGAAGCAGCAATAAAAAAAAAAGGAAGGCACACAATTTATTAGGGGATTGTGAAGTCCTCACCATTCTTAAGGGACGCAGAGATTTTACATCTGCTGAAGGAATTTCAGGTGGTGAATCACATTCTTCCAAAACCGTCATCTCTCCCTTGTAATTCAAGTCTGAATAAGCAAGCCATCTAGAATAGTAAGGATAAAGGACTCAATAAGTTCATTAATTAGATTCCAAATACAAAGATCTTATTAAAATTATTTTCCTTTCTGTACTCATAAGAACTAGATAATGTTTTAGACAGCACATCAAAACAAAGCTGTATTTAAACATGCTGACAACATCACTGCTAAGAAGATCTCAGATACTTTCTCTCAGTCCAAGCTAAATATAAATGAAAGAGAAGAAAATTACCAATTTGTTCATTCACTTAAAAAAGCCAGCTTGTTACTCTATGAGTATACAAAAAAAAAGTCAGTACTGAAGATGAGACATTTGCATTGAATTTTATCTAGGCTTGTCACCTTATGAATTAAAAGGTTTCTAATATCAATCCCATGTCATTTTTTCCAGTGGAAGTTATTAAAATATGATTATTTACAACAATCCTTTGGAAAGCTATTGTAATTTTGACATGAGGATTTAAAATGCTGAGAGTCCTTCAGACTGTTTTAAATCAAAAAGAAAGCTGAGTGTAGAAGCTGGATACAGGTTTAGTAGACCACGCAAGGAATGGAGGAAGAGGCAAGGAGCCACGTGGAAAGTGATGTTCTTAAAACTACCAAATTTTGTCAAAACTAAGACAAGACACTGTTTTTAACTGCTTCACCACCTCAAGCTTCACAGACATATTGTGAGATTGTGGGAAGACTTGACTCGTGTGGAAAGGCAAGACTCTTGTAATAGAAGAGCTAATGTCACTCTGCAATGATTTATGAGAAGAGCCACACAACTCCCAAACTCCAGGAACTGTGAGGTGTTGGCCCAGGGAACAGCCCATTCTGCTCAACAGAGGAAGTGCTGGGCCACCCAGGGGCCTGTGTCGTATTGCATCACCTCCCTCCAGAATGACAGGATATGGCTGGAGCTTGAGAAACGCCTGGATGATGTAACACTCATTTTCTGGTATTCAGACACAGTGTTATGGTTGTAACAGGGTGGGTGACTCGGGAGACAGTATCTATCCTCCAATGAACTAAAAGCTAATTATAGCTGAGTTGCTTCTTCTATTTATAAAGCTACTCAAATATGGAATTACTGAAGACTGCTGCCAGGAACTAGGAAAATCCCTTCAAAAATTTGGTTCCACTACTAGGAGCCCACAGAGCACAGTGCCAAAGTGTAGAGCTGGGAATACTTAGTGTATGTTTGCTGATTTGTAGCAAAACTCCCCAAATACTGTTCATGTTGCTGACTGACTTTCATCCCATGACATTACTCTTCTACCTGCTGGCAAAATGCCGTTAGAAAGGTTCAGTACTCACACTCCTGATCTGACTCTTATATAAGGGTTTTTCTCAACATCCAGTTCTTCTAAACTGGCAACTGCACCCTGTATGCAGATGGGAAGTCCCTCTGTACTTCCAGCTGCCAGGCAGAACTCCACTTCTGGAATGCCACAGTCCTGTGGAAACAAATCAAAGGGTAACGTTTATTCACACTTGCAGACTCTGCCCCCAAACATTCCCTTTTTTGCCCCATCTTCTCACCCTTCTCCAGGCTTCATACGATGGAAGGGTTTTATTCTTCTTTAAATGGAGGCTGGAATTTTTAGAAAAGCTAAGGGAGGTAAATTTCCAGCTCCCATTAGTTTTCAAAGAAGAAATTTATGCTTGTTAAGTCACTTTCAAAAAGGCCAGTTTAAATATTCTCCAACTAAAGGACTGAACAGCATTAAAAACTGACTTTTTATCTTTTAAAAAAACAATGCTTCCATAACACACATGATGCATGCATTAACTACAACTTTCCAGAAATATCTATTACATTCCCACCTCCCCCCCTCCGTGACAGTTAAATTCTGTAATGCAGAATCCAACTACAGTATCAAGCCACATGAGTTCAATTTTTCTGTCGTGCTAAATAAATCTACAACATTTTAGACGAACGAAGAAAAAAAGAGCAGCATTAGAAAACATCTATTTTGTTAAGTAGACACTTTGGCAATTTTCCTGTTACCACACAGCAACAACCTCTATTTCCTTACTGGAGGTTTACTACTGAGAGATACCACGCTGGAGGACAAACTTGTTGACCACATGCTCTTCTCTAGAACTTGCAGGGATTTTATTGAGCCACCCTCATTTTGCAATATTTATGTAACATGCATTGCCAACACATTCTCCTCCAGCACTCAAACACATCGTGAACCAACGAGGATCTTCTGCAAGTCCCTGTTTCAGCAGGGTGTTCCAGCACAACGAAAGGCGGCTCAGGCGTGTAGCTGGAAAACTTCACTTCTCAGCGATAACCTCCCAGAACACTTCCCCTTCTCCTCCTGACCCACAGGCCCATTTGCTTTAGGACAGAGGACTTGGACAGCATACAGAGGTTCCCAAAATCCTAAAGGTGGCTGGAGGAAGATGCCCCCTGCGTGCATGCTAGGGAAGAGGGATGAGGAGCGGTCTCTGAGGGTGCCCTCGGAGAAGCACCCAATTTCTGGATTTGGTGAGGACCCAGGAGGGTCACATCACGGCAGAGGTCCTGCATGGAGCGTGGAAGGAAAAACACAAGAGCTTGCAGAGAAACCCAGCAACAGGGCACAAAAGCTCTGGAAGCTACAGCACCTCATCTCATGACACTCTCCTTTTGCACGTGGGCTTTGAGGGGTTTTTTCAGAGGGTAACATCCTGCTTCTTGGTTAGCAAGATGTTTTTCAGTAGCTACTGAACTGTCAGCAGTAAGTGTGGCAATTAGAATGGATGCACTTCAGGATACCATTTCACTTTCCTCCTGAGACCTGAGGTAACACAGTAACACTGTTTTGGCAGCTCTCCCTCATGCACAATCATATTTCCTCTGTATTGTACCTTGCAAACAATGCACACTCTTTGTTTTTAGAACAAAAACTGCAATACCGGAATTTTTATTTTCAGATGAACAAACGCAGAGAAACTAGGAAAAAAGACCTTCTAGCATAATGCTGCTTTAGGGCAAAGTGCTAAGGAACTCCATTCCTGAATTCTAAGCGTATTGCTAGACAAGATGTAAAAACAATAAAAATAATCTCCCCATAGTTTTCACATATATATGTATCTTATTAAACCACAGTTAAGAAGTATTTGAAGTCTGTGGGTTTTTTTTTTTTTTAAATATCTGGTATGTAACAAGGCTGAAATTAACAAATCCAGCAATAAAGCTTGATACAGAAAATCGGAAGTTGCACCTAGAAGAATTCCACAAATAATGATGCCAGACTCTTAATGGTTTCAGATAAATTCTGAAACACAGTACCTACAAGACTAGACAAGTAGCAAAATAAAAGTATCTGCCTGCAGGCTCAGACAGAATATGAGATGGAATATGTTTAATTTTAATTCAGTAGGAGCCTCTTGTTTTTGTTTTTCATTTAAAGCCAGTCCGTATTCTCTTTTCAAGTCTGCTCTCCTGACTCTGAAGCTCATGAGGCAGTCTCCAGCTCAAGAGATGATAAACGTACCAGGGTAGGTAAAGCACAGGCACTTATAATAACGTCTCTCCTATTTATCACTCTCTCTCTCCAGCCAGATTTTGAGAGTAATAAAAAACCCCTACTCACAGTGATGGTATTTTTGTGTGTGTTCTAGATTAAGTCCACACATTTCTTTCATAAAGTGTCACACAGTAAACTGAGGTCTTCATCAAAACCAATTCAAATATTTATTTTTAAAGGTGGTAAAATGGTCGAGCAAGAAGTACATCATATTTTCCAAGCACATTTTTTTAAAGTCACAAACACACATTTGGACTTAAATATGCAGTTCAATTTACCTGTACTGATGCACAGACTGCAGAAAATGGTAACATTTATTATTACTGTATGAGATGAACGCTATGTATTTGCAGATGCACACTCTGTGCTATGCCATTAATTTATACAATTCAAGCATGCAAACTTAGCTTGGTAAATATTGGCTCCAGCATGTTCATATTTGCCTGAGCATATTTAACAGGCCTCATTACTTTCAGAGGCTCCTTTAACGTTCCCAATAAAGCCACCGTCGTTAGAAACAAAATGAAAACCACACAAATACGACAGGAGTCAGGTGGAGAACTAGATCCTTCAGTCCAAAGCCCTGTCATCTGCAAGGCGTCAAGATCTGGAAATAAGATACCCATATGCAAAACTATTATCATGCAGAACTGCTACCACAGTATTTCAGCCCAGATCCCAAACTGGGACGTTTCCTCCCTAAACCCACTCCCCAAAATGTGCCACCTCCCATCACAAGCAGTCCAAACTCACATTGTTCATTGTCCTACTGGCACTTGGGGCAAAAACAGAATAAAAAGCACAGCAAACAGATTAGGCAGCTGTGCTCATTTCCAGTGATAATACACAGCCAGCAAATGCTTAGGTAGGTCACAGCCCCCAGGCATCCCTCTCTGCCTTCCCTACTCTGTGGTATTCTCCACCTGCCCTCCACACAGTCATCCTGGAATGCCTGTGCTTCCCTCCTGGTCTTTAGTGGAGCTGAGATGTTTACAAAGCACGTGGAACACCTGCAGACACCTCCAAAAGAGTAACATGGCCCTCAGCAGAAAGGTGAAGGCTCCTTCTGAAGAGGACTACCACAACCCTTAAGCCTTCAACACCAAATATTCCTCTTCAGAGATATCTCTGACATTTTTCCAGCCTGACCAAGAGCTCCAGCAGAAGCGACAGACCTAAAGCCTTCAACCCCCTCACGGTGGTCTTGGTTGTTTATCCTTCTTCTGGATCTAGGATTACAGCCCTAACAGCTCCAGCAGCGCTAAATAAATTCAGCACTGCTAGGCCTTCTCCTTGGACCTGTCAGCTGTGGTGACTGAAGTGATCAAATCACCTACCCTGTTTAACTGGGGTAGTTTTGTGTCAACAACAGGACAAAGAATGACTAAAGTCTGGCTTCTTAAGGGAAATGCCAAAACAAGGATGAGAGAGGAGCCTATTAAAAACCCGGCCTAATTAGTTCTGGCATTCACATAATTGCTTTGCAATACAGTCTAGACACCATCTTTAGATACACATTTTGTCTTTAGGATGCTATCTGCTTCTGGAGCATTTTTTTTTTTTTTAATATTACTCTCTGTTGGTCCTCCAGGCTTTTTTACCCATTCGTAATTCTTACTCTCAGTGCTCCAGCACTGTACTACTCCTGCTACCATGAAACCCAACTACAGAACTCAACAGGGCTGGTAGTAAAGTAAAATAATACAAAGGAAATTAATGATTACTGTCCTGTAAATACCAGCCAGCAAATGAAACCATCTGAAGCTGCTGGGTGTCTTCCTGTGGCATCTGACAAAGTAGTCCCTGCTTAAATTATGAACTTCCTTTCACCTGGCAAACCACACAAACAAAAGAAACACACCCTTCATGTAATACTGTGAACAACCCCATTACAAAGAACTTTGCTTAAGGAGCCTCCACAAGGAATCCAGTTACTCCCTGCCCAACCATCCTGCAGACAGTGATTATAAACTGCTGTTTCAGGTCCTTTGTCACCTTGCAAAATAGTGGTTTACAAGATTATTCCAGAATGGAGGTGTCAGGAACTCTTCTTGGCTCTTGTTTCTGGGAGCACCTGTCTGGAGCATCTTTGGGCTTCCAGAAACAGACAGAAAAAAAGCCCAACATGTGCAAAAAGGTCAACAAATGTATTTACAGTAGCCCAGAGAACTGACCTGGCTCAACAGACTGTGCTGCAGGAGCTGCACTGAACCTGTGTGCAGGCAGACTTTGCTAGCCTTGGTTCATGCTGCCTCGCCTTAGTGGAATTCAGTCCCCACATCATTTCAGACAGGTCTTCATTTTACTGGTTGCACAATCTGTTTCTTTGGAATCTCCTCCCCACAATTTCCCTGAAATTAAATACACACGGATACACCTAATGCATATCCACAGTTAACCAGGGCACAAGCTAACCACAAATCAGCAGAATCTCTGGTTTTTGGGGACGCTTGAAGCTAAATCAAGAGCACAGAGCTACTGGCAGACTGTTCTTCAGCCTATATGCTAGTAAAAAAAAATAAATTAAATGTACCTCCTACAGTGTCCTTAGTAAAAATCTGGTTTTCCTCTTCTTGGCAAGCTGTTTTCTTCTCAAATATTTAGCCCATGTTCAAATCTGCTAACTCAAGGCAACGGAGCAGCCAATAAACAACCACCATAAAAAAAACTGCTTGAAAAATTAGGAGACAAGCCAGACAACCTGGACACAGAGCCAGTATGGCCAAACTGGTCAGGAGAACAGACACTGACAGCCTATGAAACAGAGAATGGCAGTAAAACATGTGAATTACACACATGAGCTGCCTGAAAAAGAACCCACTATTTGTCGAATAAAAACAATGCCTATCTTTGCCACAAATATAAATAAATAAGGTAGCACTTTGGCAAGCTACCTTCCAAAAGTAGTTCCACAGCAGCTAAAAAACAACCTAAAAAAGGAGGTTTGAAGCCTTGTTTCATGGATCAAGGTTTAGAGGACAAAACCTGGCTTAGTGAGTGTGCTAACCTCACCAACCATACCTGCTAGAGGTTTAATTTACACGAGGAAAGTGTTGATTACTGAACTAGTGTACAGTAACAAAGCTTTCCATCTGTGTTCTACATAAATGAACCACAGACTGGAAGAAGTACCAAGGTCAAACCTATTTAGCTGTACTGCAAAGATTTTTATCAAGTATGATGAAGTTAAACACAGTATCTTTCCTATCCACGGGTTTTCTTTCATACCCAAGACACATCCAGCTTCCCTTGGTTTCAGACCGTAGTTTCACACGTTATTGTGGAATATCTTTATTTATTTAGTTGCCTTGCACATTATTGATCAATATTCATATTACATATTGGTCAAAGGCTTTCGATTTGTTTAGCTCAAATAAAGGTTAACTTCATTATTCTTGCCTTCAGTTACCCTCTTTTGAATGAATTAATTTCTAAGCTTTTTAAGAGACTGAAAAAGCATTTCTAATTGTTATGACATTATGCCCCTGTACTGATTACAGAAAGGTTATCAATTTTAAAATGACCTCTATACCAGCAGAGAACAGAGAAGCCACTTTACTGAAAATCTTTCACGTTGTGATACAAATGATAACTCACTCACAGCAAGGGCCACTGCCCTGTGAGTAACTGGAATGCTCCACTGAACAACGAGAGCACTAAGTCTTCCTAAATCACAAGATCTGGAAAATATATTCCTCATTCACTGAATAACAATGCATGCATTATATTTAGTTTTAGACATTTGATTCTTCTATTTTCAACAAAAAGCCTTCTAAACTGCTGGCTGTAGGCAGAGCCACATGCTGTAGGTGTACCACTGGCCCATGTGGAAACCCTACAGATGGCCCAAAGCTGTAGAGGGAATGGCAGCAGTTTTCGGAGGCTACGCTGTACAAGTGGGATTGGAAACCCAACTACTACTGAAGCAGAAGCCATACAGACACAGCAGACAGCTTAAGATAAAAACTTCTTCAAAAATATGAACTGATTCTGTTTAATTTCAAGTAACTGGACAGGTCACTGTGTCATGTGAGGGTGGTGGCAAAGAAACATAATCCACCTGCTCATTAACTCAGGAAGAAAGGGAAATTTGGCACAGCAAAAGCCCTGGAATTTATCACCTAGAAGGTGAAAAAAGTCAGTCACCTTTTCCAAAAAGCAAGTTTGAATAGTCAGAAACACTACACATACATTGTCCATTGCTAGTAATACACCATGGCGACCAACAAATCAATTATGCATGTGAGAATGTTGTGAAGAAAGTCTGTACCTTTGTTACGTGTTTGATTGAACCAACTGTGAGGCTTCTTCGATGATGTTTTATGCCTGGGAGATCCCAAAGGTGATCCAGCACAGCCCCTCCTTCTTCTAGCACATGTTTTCGACCCTGGAACTTTGGTTTCTCATAAAAAATCCAGCTGCAATAATGATAAAATGAACTGAGTCATTGCTGGTAGAGCACATCTGATGGAAAGCCCAGGAATAAGCTCTTCTTATCGAGACAAATATCACATCTTTCTTATGCTGTCCCTCAGTAGTCACATTCACTTTGGTATTGAAAAGTAAAATACACAGCTCTCCTCCAGGACAAAATATAAAATAAAAATGCAGCTAAACCACAATGTGAATAAACAGCCTTATTTTACCAGGACAAATGTATTAATTGTCATATCAAAATGTGTCCTGTTCAGGCAGATACTATAAAAGGCTTAAAACATACTAATAATGGCATTCAGCATTTCTTAAGGTGTGAAGGAAATGTATGCAAAACCACACAAGGCTGCCTCAAAACTGCATAAATGTGACATGCATGCCTGAGAGAAACATTCCCTGTAAGCTCCACCAATTAAATTCCAATGCAACAACTGACACAGACTCAGCCCCAGCTTCCCAAAGCAAACCGAGAAACACTTGCAAACTTAAAGGTACTTGTATTTATCCTTCTGCATCCACATTCCTTTAAATGCCACAAAAAAACCCAGCAGCTGAGAATGTTCATTTGATGGCCCTTTTGCAACAGCTACTGTATAAGGACACTGAACTGTAAAAATACACCTTTCTTTTTGTCATACACATCTCTAATCATGATTATGGCTGCACTGGCTCAGCACTTCAGGCAAGAACTCTAAACTTACTTGTGGCTCTATTAGAAACTTTCTGTTTGAACTTTCTCTCCTGGGGGAACAATACCTTATTATTTTTTTTTAAAGCCTTGTTTCATGCTTTTTTTCACTGGTATCAGTCCAATTATAAAGAAAGAAAAAGACACTCCTGCAGATCGGGCGTGTGTCATAAATAAATAAAGATACAAGAGGAACATACATGCAGTCTATTGGAAAGACTATTGAAATATGACCTGGATTTCTTACCATCCTCTAATTATCCTAAGTATTGTTCCAATGGGAAAGATCCATGATGAGGCATCTAGCACATCAGAATGAATTTCTTGTTTACTTTTGTTGCCACAAGTATCATAAATAATAATCTGAAACAATACAGAATGCATTCAAATGAGGGCCCATTTCAACACAGAGCACAGACAGTTATTTTTTGCTTGCAATTTGTGCCCACTCAACTGAGAGGCTACACACTTTCTTCTTTTATGAAACACTCTGCTGAATGAAAACAACAATTGCTGAGAAAGACAGCAAAATTACTAGTGGCAGGATTTTAAATAATATATTCTCACTATTAGCATGAGCAAGCATATGCTAATAATACAAAAAAACCCCATAAAATTAGACTAACAACTTCAGATGCTTTCCCTTCAAAAATGACAGTATCACAAATTATTCCATGTATCATATTGATTTATCTGACACAAACTCTGCTTACCTTCCCTGGTCTTGGGTTGTATTTGAGACTTGCCCTGTCAATGAGGTTCTGAAAGTAAAAGGACATGGCAAACAACTATTAACACCTACAACAGCGGCACAAAGCACAGGCAGATTATTATGGGTCCACTACTCCTGTACATGTACATAAGTGTCTTTAGTAGCAAGAATCAAGGTTTGTTTCACTGCCACTCAGAGCTGGTGTCAATGGTTTAAGTCAATCGGCAGAAAGCAGCATGTGCTAGAAAGGAGGAGCTGTTATGGAAGTTATCACCTTTACAAATATATTACCCTTGCCCAGCAAACAATAAACTGCATTTCTTAACAGAGGAAAGAACAAAAGATCCCTCCAACACAGACTGGAGTATTCCCAACATCGTGGAAAGTCTTCTTCAGCTACATATTTGGTCTGTGTGGCACGTTCAAATTCTAAACATGGGAAGAACTGTTTCCATACCCTCATCTGCCACTGCGTTAAGCAAACTAAAAAAAGAAATATTAATCTATGGAAGCACCTATGTTATTTACTTGCTAACTGAGCTGTAGTTTGTAGAAGACACTGTGATGAAACAATCAAAGAGCCCAGTAAGCCAGTATTTATGTATTTTTTTTTTGGACAAGACAGCTCTACTAATCTCAGAAGAAATAAAAGAACCATTTTCATATAAAAGGCAATTCCATCACCTTCAGGTTGAAATGTCCTTAACATGGAGAAGTCTGTCTTGTGCTGCTATAAAAGCTTGCTATTATGCATATTTCCCTATTTTACCTTCTGTTTACCTCCCCGTTTTACCTTCTGTTACCTTATTCTGCTTTACAGTTAAATCACTTTCACTGGTGTGCTGAACCAAGACTTATCTTCTTATTTTATCAGAAGACTTTCTCTTTTAAACTATGACATTAAAAGGCCTAATAACTTCTGATAAAAACTTTTGATTACTTTTATGATAAAAACTTAATTAAAAGGTAGCAAGGAGAACAGGGAGGCAGCAACTTTGAATCTGGGCTAATCACTTTGATAATAAATATCATGTGACATGACATCTTACCGCTGACAATTCTCCCAGTTTTGGCACGGCGTTGTCTTGAAACCAATGAATCTTTGGCTGCAGCATATCCTGAAGAATGCTTCCAAACCTGGTCCCCTTTTCAGAAGAGCCTTTCCTGGCAGATTTCAAGTACTGGTAGTACACACTTGTAGGAGGCTGTGTTACAGCAGCATCAGCTTTCTCTGGAACTGGTTTACAAGGTGTCTGACTGGGAAAAGCCACGTCTGGAAACTGTTCTGGTTGCTCCTGTGAGTCAAGCTGTTCTTTTGAAAGAAGAAATGATTGTTCAGGAAAAGAAGACCTACTTTGGTCATTTGATTGAGGGGTTGCATTAAATTTCCCTCTGCACTGACTGGAAAGGCAGTTGTCTTCTCTCTCAACATCAAGAATATTTTCCTCATAAGATGATTCTTCCTCTTCTTCCTGTTCTTCCTCCACTCCATCTTCCTCATCTTCCTCCTCTTCACTGAAGCGAGCAGTGAACTGCAAGCGCTCAGACACCGACTGCAGGAGGGAAAGCACAGAAGCATGGTCAGAGTTGTCTTTGGAGACTCCTCCAGGATGGCTTTCTGGAGACACATCCGTGGACAGCAGATCTTCCTGGGAGCTGTCGTCCTCGTAGATGGGAGACAGAGAGAAAGGATAAACTCTGTAGCGCTTGGCCTCCACGCTCAGGAATGACTCCGAGCCCCGGCTCTCTGCTGCTTCGTTCACCTTGCTGTCCTGCCCATAAAGACAGGCTGGCTCCTGCTTATTCCTTGCTCTGTCACACCTTAGATGATCTGCATCATCTGAAGGCAAATAGGAAGGAGAAAGAGAACCAGCCTGCATCTCATCAGTTGAGACAGATTTGTTCTCAGTCTGAAGAGCACCTTCATAAATGATGGTAAAAGAACTGTTTTCCCACTGTTCAATCAGTGGAGAAGAGGCCAAAAGTTCTGTTGGTTCCTTCAAGTCATTGCTGCAGTCCAGGCCATTTTCTTCAAGCTGATCATTTCTCTCCATGTCTTGATCCTTCATCTGTGCCTGCTTCAGATTCTCATTATTCTGGGCACAGACTGAGTTGAAGCAGTGTTTCCCTTCACTGCCCTCTCCAGGAACAGACAACTCGGGTACCACGGACTGTGCATCTAATCCAATATTAACCTCTGCTCTCTCATTTGCCCCTTCTGCTAGTTCCTCTTCACTCTCCACTGCCTTTGAATTTTCTAAGCTTGCTTTTACTTTTACAGGTACTTCCTCTGCAGCTTCCTTCCCACAGTGTTCATACAGACTGTCCTCTGCATTGCTTTCCAGAGACATCTGAGGGCTGCTTTTATCTTTGGATTTACTCTGCAGGCCAATACACTCTTCACCAGGCATAAAAGGTGACAAATTAACATTTACAGCTGGCAGCAGTGTGCACTCTGGCATATTTTTATTATTGCACGAACCTTTTAACTGCCATGACGAAAGCATTTCTTCAGTTACAGCAGCATCTGTACCAATAAAATGTAAAGTTCCATCAGATTTTCTACTCATTGCTGATACTTTGCCACACATTTCTGCTGCAGCCAGATGGTCACACATCCTTCCATTGTGCCTCTCTTTTGCTGGTGTCAGAAGATCTGATTCTGGCCTTGCTAAACTGCCAGAGGAAAGAAATCCATTTGTTTGACAAGTAATTGCATTATTTGGTATCTTTTCATCTCTTTGGGGCCAATCCATGCCATTTTCCATACAATTTGGAAGCAAAGGAGGACCTGAGCAATCTGCCTTTTCACAGTTTATACTTACAGCCTGAGTTTCATCCACTTCTGTTGGTTCCTGTGCGTTGGCAGGAAACCTCATATCCAGATTTAAAGTCTTTGGCACTTCAGCCTCAGGTTTAGGCTCAACCTTTCCAGAAGGCCTTTTCCTCTCAGTGCCTCGCTGCTGACTGGATGCCAGTTTTTGTCTGGCTGCGTTAATGACCTCATCAACTGTTTCTTTTGCTTTTAGTGCTAGCGCCCTATGTAGGTCAATTTTATCAGGGATGCAAGAGAGTATCTTTTCATCTTGGTTATTTGTATCCACTCTTTCATTTCCTGTAAACGAGGATGAGCCTCCTCCACCGGTCTCATTAAAATCTTTTAATGATTGCACAGCTGACTGGATTTCTCCTGCTGCCAGCTGTACACTTTCAGCCTTCTGGTAATTTGCAGTATCCGTATTTATTAAACTATCCTTGCTCCCACAAAGCTGGCAGACACCAAAGCCTTCTTTTGCTATTATTTCTTCTGTAGCCAAGTGTAAAACCGACTCCACTATTTCTTCAGCTTTCTTCAACAAAACAGCAGCATCTGGAAAAGAAGAACGTTCTTGTCCCTTCTCATCGGTATCTCCCCATCCTTCCCCAGAACAGAGCCCATTTGCCTGGGCAGGTGCAGCAGCTTTTTGGCCAGAAGGGGCTTCCAAGGCAGCAGAAGCACCAAGAATCACCTGTCCCACAGCATCCCCGCACACAGTCTCAGAACTGGCTGACTCAGATGCAGTTTCCAAAGATTTCAAAGGACAGATGGGTGATGGAATCGCCTCTGCCAGGACACTGCTGTCAGCCTGTTGTGTGGAGAAGGCCTCATCTGCCCCATCTCTAGCTCTGTGACTGTAAGAATTACTGTTCCCCTGAGCAGTGCTGGACATCTCCAAGGCAGAAACAGGAAGCTTGGAAGCTTCTCTGGATATCAGAGGAGAAGAAGTGGGCCTGGGAATGCAAACAGCCCCTGCATCTACACCATCAGCAGAGTTATCAAGCATAGGAGGAGTAATCTCAGGTTCCAGAGAACTTGCTGGCCACAAAGTTCTCACGTCTCCTGAGCAAGGTGGCCCCTCGGTCGTCCTGTCCACAGGGATTATTCTCCTAGACTCTGCAGCCGGAAAAATAAAGCTGTCCTGCTCAGAAGCACCAATCTGGCCATTTTCAGAGTTAGTTTTTCCTTGTTTGTCAGGTGAAGAATCAATTACTGTGGGTGATAGCCTAAATTTATTGCTGTTTTCCTTCTTGGAAGAAAAATTAATACACCTATTTTCAGAAACAGGCAGAGATTCAGAAATCAAGTCTACACTGTCTTTTTGACAGGTGAAAGCAGAATGGTTGGTCAAAGGCTTTCCTTCATATCTCAGAGCAGAATGAGAAACCATCACAGACACAGAGGTAGACTCGGGGGTTAGAGGCGCTGTCAGCTCATCAAAATTAGTTTTCACACTTTGACACCCATGTACACACAGTGACACACTGCCAAGGTTTTCCACTGCCACCTCAGACAAAACCTTCATTGCTTCCTCTGTTTCTAGACAAGGAAAACCAGTCTGCTGCGTGGCAGTATCCTTAGAATTCTCCACATGGATTAGCTTGTGACCATTTTGTACATGCACTGCTTTCCCTAACTCACTCAGCTCTTCATTACAAGTTCCCCTGCCCATGACTGTATCTTCATCACATCCAATAGATGACACTGAAGTGGCTGGATTGCCTGTGGCCATGCACTTTGCTCCTTTGGATTCCATGCTGAATGAAGTAGGTATTTGTTCACTAAAAGGAAAAAGAACAGTAGCAGGAAAGTTCTGTGGATTTTGCTCTCTTTCCACAGCTGCCACAATTTTCTGTTTATCACCATTTCTTGGATCACCATCTTTACTGGCACTCCTGGTGCGCTGATCTGCTTGCTGCTGAAATGTAGTGGTACTGAAACGAAGCCTGTGGACATCCAGTGTTTGCTCTGAGTGATTATCCACTTGATGATTACAGCAAAATTCTCCCTTCCCCATCTGCAGTTCTTCCTTAACTGTCTTGCTTTTTGACTTGGGTGAATGTAAACAATCATCCTGTATTTCTTTTGGAGACTCCTTATTAGCTGCTTTACTACAGTAATTTTCTTCATCTAAGTTAGAAGTGGCATTTCTGTCTGTCTGAAATGGAGTTCCTGCTTCTCCCACCAGTCCATCATCTTTTCCAACCAAATTGTTTGCAGAACTGACTTTAAGGGAATGAGTACTCCGCGAAGTAGAATTGGTTAGGATCCCACTGTTTCTACTACTAAATGGCCATAATGAATCTAGTGAATACGTCCTTTTAACTTTTGTTGCAGCTAAAGCAGGTGTATTTCTTAAGTCTAACTCATGACATGATTCAGTGGATGAAGTTGAGGCCTTTGCAGTTCTTTCATGTTTACTTCTGCCCGAGCAATGCTGAGCTTTACCAAACTGTTTGCTTCCCACTCTAACTGCAGAAGAATTTAATGTGGCATCATCTTGGTGATCTTTACCCTCAGCTCTTCCATTTTCTTCTATTAGGCATCCTGATTTCGCAGACAGAGTTGTTTGGACTTCTCCATTTTCTTTGACTGTTGAAGCACTTCTGTCCTCAGGACTTTTTTCTCCTTTTCCAATTTCTGATTGATTCTTCAGGAGCTGCCTGATCCTCGCAGAACCCCGATACGTTGCGTACGTGACTGCGGGTGCTTCTGGCTTCCGACGCGTCTGCCTGGAACAAGGATCATCAACATCAGCAAGGACAGACAATAATCGCTGGTATGAAAACAAAGCTTAGCACTAGCTGTAGGTGATGTAAAATATTGTTTTCCTTCACAGGTTAGCACAAACTGCAGATTGTACTCCACACTATTTTCCTCCTCCTTCTGCTAAATACAGGTTTGTGTGACAAATGATGTGGACACCACCTTTTACCAAAAAAGCCAACTTAAACTATATAAGCAAAAAAGTAGATGTTGCCATAACCAACTTTCATCATTTACTTTCCACCAGACAAGGGAATTACTATTGACAAGTGCTACTGCAAGGCAACATTTGCAGCGACAGAAATAATCATCCTGTTCTGAAGATGTTACATCCTATTAAAGCAGGCCTGCACATTAAAACTGAAGAAAATTTACTGTACTAATGCTCATTAAAATATTGAATTGAAATTTAAACTTTTACCCAATATCTCTATGTATTGTTAAGAAACAGGACGAGGAGAAACAAAACACGTGTGGAAAAAAAAAGAAAGTGTGTAACAGGGGATGCTTTTTTGAACCACAGGGTATTAAGGAAAGAGACCGAATGGAGAATGGGCAAGAATGAAGACTGTTAGAATGCTGGATGGAATACCAAAATGGGAAGACTAGAAATGTGACAAGGAATTGGTAAATCTAGCCATTCTTTAGTCTTAAATTTAGTAGCAAAAACCAGTGAACGCAAAAACTAAGAAAAGAAAGAATCACCACAGAGGAACTGTGATCCTGATCCTTCACTGCTCTTTCTGATAATACTAAGAATAAATTCAAAGCCTGTCACTTTCAATTTTCTGAAGAAGCAGTTTTTCTTCTTTCTTAAAACTAGGAGACATCACAAATACTCACCTTTCTTTCAAGTGCTTCTCTCTTTTTCCCCTATTTTTCCACCTGTTAAAGAATTCTTGCAAAAATCAGTCACTGTCAGCTTTCCCATGCTTCACCTTAAGACAAAGTAGATGCTCAGACTAGACTTAAACTCTCTTCTGCCTCAGCCCCCACATAAACTGAGAAGAAACCCTTTCAAAGTCTGCCCCATATCTGCTAAGGCAGCGAATGGCAGGAATCATCCATTCAGCTGTCTGGAAAATTGTCATACTCATCTCAGAAGAGTCTCTTGGGCAAAAATAACAGCAACAAAATAAAGGTGTTGGCTAAGATTTTGATTTCTAATATAAAGGCATTGCAAGATACAAAAATAGCTTAACAGCTTCTAAAAGCTCTTTGCACCTTCTCCCATTAATACAAATTGCTGACAAGTTGTTACAGCTCTAGAGTTGAGGACAAATAACTTAAGTGAGAAACAAAAAATAAATTTACTAAGGAAAGTGAAACATTTGAGTACCATTGAGTAACTGTAACTTCAAATCTCATTTGCATGGATTCTGAGTATATATTCTCTCAAAAGATAGAGAAGAATGTAAAAATGGAGTGAATTCACCACTCTAAAAATAGAATCTCTTTTCTGTCAAGATTTTAGAGGCCAAGATTCTTACTTCAATATTAATTTTATTTTGAAGAGGGAACTTAATGCTATTTAAAATCACAGGTAAAGAATACACACAGAGTACAAGTGAACTAAATGTGAAATTACTCATATTCATAAACATTAAAAGAGATATAAACAGTCATTTATATGCGTGTTTTACACTGTCAGGTACCTTTAGGCTAATGCCAAAATACATTAATATGGGAAATTAGACTTAGCGAGAACTTGAAAATTCAGTTTGTATTGGGATTAAATTCACTGTCACATCTGATGGAGGCTATAGCAGAATCTCGATATAGGGTTTGCTGGCCAGGTATATTAAGTCACAGAGGAAACAGTAAAGTCCTGTATAAATAGCACATCTCCCAGCTTGCCAAGTTAGATGCCTACATTTAGTCTTCTATAACACCAGTTTGGCTTCCAGAGATAACAGCAGTGGTAGCTGCTAAATATCACACACTCCATTTGTTAAAATGGCTGACTTGAGGATTCACAACCCTTCAAAGAAACATAAACATTCCTGAGTGAAAAAAACCAAAATACAGTGGGAAAAAGGGTAGAAAAAAATAATCACCATTATTTTCCACAGAAAACTTTCTTCTGCATTAGAAAATATTTTCTAAAACTCCAGAGATCCTAAGAATGTGAGAGGAAGGACCTGTTGGGTTCTGCAGTGCAGTATATTTACTCAGCATCAGCCATAGTAATACTATAAATAAGTCTTAAGAATGTAAGACCTGATCATGCTCTTATTCAGAATTAACCTTACTGAGTAACCCTTCCTGCTTTAAATAATCACTATTAAGCTTTTACAAACTCCAGCAGCTCCTCTATACTTCGGCCAACCTCAAAAATAAAAGTTGTCCCACAAGTGTCCTGAAACCAGATGAAATTTCTTTTAAAAACACAAGCAGAACACATAACGGTAACATTTCTCAAAAAGAAAAAAAACTTTTATGGATTCTTGAACAGATCAACTGTAATGACACATGTTTGAAGTAAGCATATAAATGGTATTGCAAGATGCCAAACACTCATTTCCACCAAAACCAAGGCACGACTTTGAATAATCAGCTTGCCAAGAATTAGCTTTTACTGAGTATCTTTCATTTAGTGGTTGATATTTTTGTGTGATATGCAGTGGGGAGAATTTAGACTTATGTATAAATATGTGGTGAGAACCAGTGCTCCAGAAGAAACCTGGAACATGTCTTTCCATTCATCTCCCATACCCAACTTTGCCGTTGAATTTTTCATGTGAACCCAGCAGCTCTGAAACCCAAAGCATCCAGATATGGGATGAATAGGTAAATTTTACAGAAGGGGTGCCAAGGAGAACCCAGCATGATTGAGTTCCATATCTACACTGATTTGAGCCACAGATCCCCCCAAACCATTATTTATTACAGATGGTCAGAGAAAAAAATGCACTCAGAAGCTTCTTTTTTGCCTATGTGGCGACCTTTATAATTTCTCCCAATTCTTTTTGCTCTCTGTCTTCTGAGAGAGAATTTTACGCTCCAATTGATCAATTTGAAGTCTGAGCAAGACTCCAAGCCATTTGCCCTTCAGAGAATTGTGCACAAACCCAATCCTGAGGAGCACTGGCTCCAGCCCTGCTTCAGCTGCAGAGCCTCAGCCTGTGCCAGTGTCTCCCAACACGCAGCTCTGCTCTCCTGCAGGCTTCACTCCACCAAGACTTTCGTCAGTGAGCTCTATTTTCAACCAGAACCAACCTTTCCTCCACAGACAAGGCAACCTCAGGGTCTCTGGCCTTTGGTAAAGAATTTGCTGCTCAGCATATTATAAAAAAAATTGCCATCAGACCTTTTAGTCCTAATGCATTCCCTTTTAGAAGCATATTCCTTCTGAACGCTCCCATGCAACAACAAGACATTTAAAAAATGAAAACCCATGTTCCTGTGCAGCACCAGCAACTCAGCTGTAAGTCTTACGAAACAAATTTAGAAGCAGGCTGTGCCACAAAAAAAAAATCTTCTGAAAGTGTCACTAGAGACTCGTTTCATTTCTGATCACCAAAAGAATATGTCAGTTCAGAACTCACCTGAAAAACTCTGCAAAAATTTTTTTTCAGCTCACGTGAGGATGCAGATGAAAGCCTGATTATACAAAGAACCCAGTGTGCATTCTGTCACATACTTCAAATACTAGGAGATTCCTTCTTTCCTGTCCTCACAGGAAGCTATTCAATTCCCTATAAAGCCTTAAATCACTTTCACAAAAGACTTTGACAGCAACAAGAGAGGATGTCAACATGAGTTACGTTAAATTTGTCAAAAGTAGGCGCTTGTAGATATTTCTTCTATTGTGAAAAAGATATAAAAAGTTAAAGAGGGACTAACTCAAGAAGCAGAGGGGAACGTGTTCTGACATCTTCTATGACAGACACCTTGTGTAACTTGCCCAAGTGGCAGTGGTTATAAAACAGTGTTGTTGATTTAGAAGGCCTGAAGCAGGAGGAAACCTGCTCCCTCGAATGCCTCATTCCAGTGCACCCGTAAAGAACACGCTGCTTGCATTTTTTCAAGTGTACGCCATCGAGATGGCAATCCTTCCAACCCCATTTGTACCACACAATAATGCAGAAAGCAGACAGTTATACATTTTTCAAAAGGTGGAGGAAGACCACAGAGCTTGATAGAGCATCTCAGGCCCCCAGCAGCACAGTTCATTTGCACAGCAGGGCACTGCTGCCCAGCCTGCTTCTGCAGCACGCAACACCTGCCTCTCCCAAAACACGGAATGCCAGTTTTTCCCCCTCACACCTCACTCTTCCAGATATTATCTCCCCAGCCCAGTAGTCTCCTGCTTTTACAAGCATTTCTATGCCTGATTGCCCCAGTCTCTTCTCAAAGACCCTGCAGAGGGAGCTACCAGAGAGATCTGGAAGCTACAGGCTGAAAACCACTGATCTTGATCAGTATGAGTCTTGTGGTTCCTGCCTACCCCTCTCTGACCATCTTAAAAATACACTGTTGTTTATTTTAATTTTTTTCCAGTTAGCTTTTATTCTGCTGTATACTTAACTGACAACTTTTTAAAAAATTATTTTAAGGTACTTCATCTGGAAACAACTGTCTTAAAGTAATTTTGAAAAACCTTCTAGTGGAATCCAAATTAGCCAGCCAGCTGGTTTCTATGCTATTCATAAATGTGAAAAATGAAAGACTTGCTGGAAAAAAGACACTGTGGGCTAACTGAATAGTTGCCATATACAACTTAGATGAAAGAAAACAATTTTTTAGCCAGAGGGGATAGCTCCTTGATATAAATCTGCAGTCAGAAATACTTAAGTGTCCTGAGACGTCACAATCTATGTCTGAAGAGGTCAAAAGTTTGGTTGAACAAAGTGATTTACACACAGTTGATTCTGCAGGAAATTTCAAAGCTGATGTTCCATAAGGGCAATTAAGAGTCAATGACAATTTTAATAAAAAGCAAACACAGTCTCTGTGACCTTGGAAGGAATGTTTTTCCTTCCCCTTGCCCTTTAGGGTACTACTTCTTGGTTATCTCCCACATCTGGGAAAACCTATTCTTTGAGTCTGAAGGAAGAGAGTACACATCAAGGCTGACCCCAAAAACCAGAGGCTGCGAGACCGAGACCAGCACAAAGCGCCTGGGGATCACTCCTGGCTCTTCCTTGCCATATTTCCCCAGTACCTGGCAGCAGCCAGCCTTCCTACCCCATACCTGTGGGAAGTCTCCTCACCTGCTACCCCTCCCTTTTCCCCTGTCACGCTCAGGGATTCAGGTGCCCAGGACTTGCCTCTCCCAGGGAGCAGGGACAAGCAGAGCCTGCGCTGCTTCTCACAGGTGTGCAAAAGCTGGGGACAGCAGTAAGGTCTCCCCTTAGCTTTTCATCTTAAGGCTGAAGAAAGCCACTCCTGGCCTCTTCTGAGATGTAATGAAGAATCAAAGCCAAGACATTCCTTTACTCTCTTCAACCAAGAGTGTAGCTTCAGGTGTGGTAGGGAAAACAAAGGGTTTGATTCAGCTGAATACATTGCACAGCTGAACAACCCCACTAAAAAAAAAAGTTCAGTGGAGAAAACAATCCAGTGAATTGATTTTTGACTTAATTTATTTAGCTCAATTTTGCATCATGCATCCGTTAAAAATTTCTCTTAAAATATAAAGTTTCATTCTTCAGAAACACAACAATCTTTGCTTTGGCCTTTGGACCACATCCCATCTCTGGGTAGGTACTCCTCTCTGGCTGGTAGAGAAATGCTTTGGGGTCTGCATTTCTCCTACAGCACAGCCCTGAGAGTGACCACGCTCCACAGTTCACCCAGGGAATGAGGGGCAGGATGATCCTGCTCCTTCCCTGGGACAGCCTTCTAATTTTGGGTGGTCTTTGGCTGAGCTAGAAGTATAAACTATGCCCACATAGTTTATACCCCTCTCAAGTGGCAGCATGTCACTCTTAGCAGTGACTCCCTGTCCACCTGAGCAACAGCAACTGAACAACACTGCATTTCCACAGCCAGAAATCCACCAAAATATCAACAAATCAACACCAATAAAAGCAGGAGCAGCAGCTTCCCCACTCCCCAACACTATTCCTCAGGAATTACCTGATGAGACTACTGCTTGGAATTAAGTGATTAATTTCCGTTCATTTACTCTTGATATTCTGCCAAAGGCATCCATAGGGAAAGACGAATGTTGCTGCTACTGACTGAATCAAAACCACAATACACAACAATCCATCAGACAAATTAAGGGCTGTGTTTTGTTATCACCACAAGCCTGCCTCTGACAAGCAACACAAAGGAGAATTACAAGCCCTGAAAAAAACCTATTAACCAGAATTATGTAAACCCGAAGGATTTTATCAGATGTATTTCTATCAGAGCAAAATAAAAGGGCAGGATTTGCTGGATTTGGACAGTACCAAGGTGGGAAGTACTAATTGCTAATACTAATATACATCAATTAGATGTATAGCAACGGGTTTACTAGACTTAAAAATAAAAAATAAAAAAAAAAACCATTCCCTCACAGAACCCAGTAATGTATAACACAGTAGAACTGTAAACGACTAAAATTTCTTTCTCCTTAGGGTTACCTCTCTTCTGAATGAAATTGCTTGCAATGCTCTCACTAAATTATTCCTAGTACCTAGCTCTTAGCAGGCTGTGAAATGTAAACCTATATTTTGAGCATCTGCTTTTGAAATCACCCCCTTCCCCTTTTCTACCTACAGTTAGAAAATCCTTGAAGTTGTGGAGTTCAGAGTTCTGTCTCACATCCAAATCTACAAGGTTCATAACAGAAGGAAGAAGATGGGATCTTAAAATACTTTGTTGAACTGGGGTTATTAGTCTCTTGACCAGGATTATTCCATCAAAACATTCAGAGTAGGTACAACTTTGATTTTTGCCTCTTCAGCCATGTTCAGCAGTGCACTAAGGTTCCTCCTTGCTGAACTCCAGAACAAGCTGTGCAGTTTCACAAGCACTATTGTTCTGCACACCACTATTTGCAGCATCCACTTATTGTTACTGGATACATATTAAAAGAAAATCTACTGGAAGACAGACAAATGGCAAGCAGTCAATAGAACAGATCTGGGTCAGCAGTCTTTGGGGAAGGGGGAAAGGAAAACACCTGTCAAAGTTTTGTACTCAGTCACCTGCACAAGGTACTACCCATTACCACCACTGGGATTCTTGAGAAGATGGCAGGTATGCACTGCAGGAAGTCCATTCTCAATTTTGAAGCCAAATCATTGCTTTTTAGCGACAGGCAATACATGTGTGAGTGAATGAATTTTACATTATACGAGAGAAAGATAATGGGGCAAATCTGTGTTTTATATTTGTCACCTACTTCATGAAATCGTCACCTCTCATGCAGACTTTAAGCAATGAGAAATGAGAAACCACTGTTCCATGGTTTTATTTTTAAGGCTTATTTCATCAGTTATTTAACATCATTAAGGAGTGAAAAGGCCAAGAGTAAACATTAAGTTTTCACTTTTATACCTACCAGTCTGCCACAGGGGACTATTCCACCCAGAAGTTGCCATCTTACCTAAGTAAGAGGTTTTTTTACACTAGGTAGCAAATACCCTACTTTGCAGTTGCTTGGTCCACTTCACTTTGCTTCTTCAAGGCAAAGAAACCTTCAACCATCCCAAAGAAATGGAAGACCAAGGGATGCAATAACTGGAGACTTAGCCCAACTCTCCTCACCCATCTTCTGTGCTGCAATTACTGCCCACAGTAATTGTCTTCTAGAGACTTTGCCAAATTTGTCACGGTTTTGTCTTCTGTGCTCCTCCTTTACCACTTGCCACCGCTGGGATTAAAGGAGCAAAAGCCTTTGAGGTACAAATTACCTCTGAGCCAACCAGCCAGGGCGATGGAGGAATAATGTGACCTACACATTTTGTCCCTCACAAACATGTACTCCACAGACTGAGCTCATGAATTCCACTTTCCTTGGCTCAAGGCCTGGAAACTTGAGTCTTTACCAAGTGCCAGACCTCCCACTGAGGGCAAAATTAACCTCAGTTTACAGGTCAGAGCACTCTGATATCCTTGTATTTCGCAAAATATTGCTTTAAGGATATGAGGAGAATGAGGCTTTCTGAGTAGAGGCATCTGAGACCATTTGGTAGGTTTTTAAAATCTGAAAGGTTGTTTGGTTTAGGCTTTCTTTTTTAAACAACTCTAATGGGGATTATGCAATCTAACAACCATCCCTCTTCCACTTATCACTGCAACCTCCTCACTAACCACAGACAGTCCCTAACACAGTATTTCACTGTAGTTTAGAATTAACAAATTCATTTACATCTTCCTCATGACAAAGGAAACTGCTGTAAGATTAATAATGCAGCGGTCACAAGGATTTGTAAAGCCCTCTGCTGCACCCTGCCTCGACACGAAATGCTAAAGCTGCAGTTTAATGCAATAATCAACGCAATCAATACCTTTGACTTTATACGGCTCACTAGCACATCTCATACGACTTTTAGGACTCAACCTTCACAGGATGAGCTTCACATCATCTTCTCTCTTCATGGTTTCCACGCCTTCCTGTTGCTTTGTGCTACCTCTTTACCCTTTCTCCCCATCATTCCTCATGTGCTTGTAGCACCCACTTCCAACAAGACTCTTTAGCCAACTGGCAGCAACCAAGAGCATTTTTACAGTTTAGCTATGCTAATTGAATCCCAGTTAGTTAATATTTAGTAAAAAACCCAGCTAGTACTGGAAAGAATAAACTACTCTACATCCTTTAAACTTTTATAAATTAAAAGAGAACAAATCCAGCATAACCACTTCCATAAAAGAAAAAAAAAATTATCCTTGATTCAAACTTTTTAGAAAGGTAAACAATGCAAGCCTCTGCTTCCCCACAGTCATTCCAATTTCTCTTTACTAATTGCTTCAGAAGAGCAGTTCACATTGTGTGGTCAGGCAGAGGAAAACATAATTAAAGTTACACAGAGACTAACTTCTTAGTATCCCAAGCCAAAAAGGGCAGAATGTCCACTGTACTTTTGAGAATCAGCTTAAAAGGACATAGATTGGTTTAATGTTTGCCCTAATTTGCAACAGCTACAATGAAAAAAAACCCTCGATTTTTCTTCCATTTAAAAAAGTTATTTTCTATGGCAAAGCTTCATTCGGTATATAGACCAACTCACCCTTACCTCCAAACTAGCAACATATGTTCTTACGTGCTTGCCTGGCCACGAGACACGTGAACCATACTGAAAAAAAAAAATCTACACTGGTTTGCAAAGATTATCTAACAATACAGGACAATGTCAAAGGATGGTCAATCGAAAAATCCAAGTGTAACTTTGACTACAGGAAAACAAAAATAACTCAAAACTCTTTACACAGAGCAAAGAGGTCACTTCAGTGAGTTAACACCCACACTTTCCAAACTCTGCTAACTTTTAATAATGCCTTAATTTATTAATCTACATTTTTATGAAGAACTCACAAGAAGAAAAAGGGGAATGAGATCCATTTGACCCTACGAATTGTGCATACAGAGTGAAGGACATACTAGAGAAACAGCAAATAGCAGCAAGAGACTGATGCAGCAACCCAGCCTGTCCAACAGGTTTTAGGGAACACAGTTTGCCCAGGAACTAGACCGAGTAACACCACGCTCCAGGGCCTCTCCAGAGCACAACCAACGGGAGGAGAACTCTTCTCCTGCATTGATCAAAGCAGTGGTGGTGCTGAGCTGCAGTTTGGAAAAGGCACAGTCAGATGTGTGATACCACGATAAGAGTGCGATAAAAACCAGTTGACCACGTCACAGACCAAACCAGAGTGTTCACAAGAACACAACCACTATTACTATTAATTACTGTATTTTGGAGGTGGAAATACAATTTTAACTTCACCTAAATAGGTGAAGTTAAATCACATCACCTATTCATATCCTGACCAGCGACTGCATTTATAACATAAAGCTTCAAATCACTATTCTGCCGAATAATAGGTAAGGGCAGAGTGCTGGAGACATCCCCAGTCTGGAAATGGAATTCAATATATGGATATGAAACACCTCACACGCCACCAATAAACAGACTAAGCACAACTCAAATTAGTTTAAAAAACTTAAAAGAAAAAAAAGGTGTTTCTTCTCAGTCCATCTTCCCATTCTGCAATGCAAGCAGGAGCACTGTGATAGACTTATTGGTTATCCTCAATCACTACTTTCTGCTTAAATTTGAAATAAATACTCTGGGCCATACTGAAAGCCTGAGTAATCATCACTTGCAGATCCACTGCCCACAAACAAGTCCATGTTCTACACACCCATCAAAAACTGGGCAGGTACCACAGGCATACATTCACACCTAACTCCAAACCTATGCTGTGCTGACCCACATATAGTTAAATTTTCAACATAACAGCTACAAATGTTTTTGGAAAACTAATACCTATGTTTACGACAATCAGAAAAGGTTTTGCAATATACAGTGTTGACCACAGCCAGTGCTTTAACTTTTCTAGTCTCAAACAAACAATGGTGTCCTTGCCACCACTTTTAAAAAAATATATATTTAAAAAAAATATTACAGGATTGTAAAGAATGCTCCATATTTGGGCTAATTGAAATTGAGTGCTTTACATAACCTTCTTTACATCACAGGAAAACCCCAAAGAACTAGGGGAAAAAAAAATCACATAAGCAAAAATCACCCAGTCAAATAAACTAGGAAAAATAATTTAAAAGCGAGAAAACCTTACTTGCAGAAGTAAAATTACTGAACTGCTGAGATATAAAAAGGACGAACATTCAAGCCTTTATATAGGCCATAATACAAATGGAAATAAGCTTTTTAGACTTCTTTTTTTTCTTAACATATTTGTAAATGCCACATCTAGTCAGAAGACTTCTAAACAACTTCTTTAAAGTTATATTTTGTTGCAGTTGACTTCTCCCCTCGTCATTTATTTAGGGCAGTTGCTGACAGAGTTTTGTACAAGTCAAGCCAGGGACGCTCCAGCCACCCTTAGAAATTACAGACATTTGTCATACACTCGGCAGAACTTGGTAGCATAGTTCTGGGCATATACACACACACAAGCATCAACATATTTAATAATAAACTATGAAACTCACTTTTCTGTATCTGAGGATTGTTTCCAGCCTCCTTGTAGATCCCGTGCGATATCTTTCCCAGTATTATATAAGATGGCATCATCTTTATTTACAGAATCCTCTTTTTTTCTAGCTGTAGGCTCTTCAATTTTCGGATGCTTTCGCTGCATGTCCTTTGGAAGGGTATTTGTGCTCTGTAAATCCTTTTCACATCTGTTGGGTTCATCTTGGAAGGTAGAGGGTTTAGATTCTACCAAAGAAGATTTCGTTGCAATATTAAATAAGCTTCCAAGGAAATGAAAAAAGCCTTCTCGGGGTTGCTTGTCTTTATCTGCTGTTTTGGTTCCAGGAGTCAAACTAGGAAGGCTATTAGCCTTTTTCAGTTCCTCCTGGATTTCAGACTTGCTGAGTTCTTCTGTTGAATGGTTCTTCTCTTCATTTTGACAAGCCTAAGATAAATACAAAAAGAACACAGAGACGATGTTTCCTGTCATTTTCACACACTCTCAAATTCCTTAATTTTAATTTGTGCCTATGCATTGTATTCCTTTCAGGAGATCTGTCATTAAAAAACATTGAAGTCCACTGCTTGCTGTCTTCTCCTTTTGTACTAAAGAGGTCCCTATTCTACAAAAATAAAAAGCGCTAACACAGGCTAGAAAATTCCCAAAGCAGCTGCAGTGGAAAAAAATACAGGACAGACGTCAACAATTGCTTCAACTGGCATGAGAAACATGGAGAAGAAGCAAGGAACAGTTACTTCACACTTCAGACTAATCCCCTGAGCAAGCACAGCTTCACAGATAAACCTCCATGTGCTCGTGAGAACAGTTTTCAGCTTGCAGTCTAGGCAAGAACACCACAGCCAAACACAAACACACCACAGCTTTCCGCACTTCCAAAAAAACGAGGAGAATCAAGAAGAGAATTGGGATGAAACAAACTCAACTCACATCCCAGAGGTGAATCCTACCTGCTATCCTTAGCAACCTGATGCTGCACCTTTTGGCCAGCTCTCCTTCAGCTGCACAGCTCTGTTTCCAAACGGATTTGTTGTCTCTCACAGTCTCCAGCACTCAAATTGCCTGGTGTTCCACATGGCCAAAGTCCTGCAGAGCACCACGCTTTGCACCTCTGACCTTCTGAACTGCCTATCAGCCCTATCAGTGAACTGAAATGAATGAGCACCAAGGCAGGGCTTCACCTCATTCAAACCACATGTTCATTTCTTCCCTGAACTCAGCTGAGCATCTACACCCAGAGGCAAGGCAAGCTCTATTCCTCACCAATTTATGCCCTTGAATTTCCTCTGTGTCAGCTCCTCTCACAGATCCAAGGACTGCTGTCCAAGCTCATGTTACTTCTGTCAAGACCATCTGCCCAAAAGGATGATGCAACTTCACTGGAAGGCTTCACAAACACCACACGTAACCACATTTTCAGCTTCACAATCTGCAGATATTTTTTTCCCTGGACTAAAGTTTTCTGGGAAGCACCTCCCCACCATCCCCACCCTTCGTAGTGGGTGCCATAGGCTATTACTGCCTATTTTATCTTTACAGTACAACCCTTGTAATTTCAATTCCCAATTCAACCCAGTTTATTAAAACAGATTAAAGTTACGCCAGCTTTTCTTAGATGGAATCTATCCTGCTCAACAGGAGTGGGAAAGAACACGAACAAAAAGTCCTATGCAAATTTTAGTTGTGTAAACAATACATTTGGATAAGAGTAATTGTTTCAAATTGGGCAACACCTACACATCCAATCTACACAGAAAGCTACTATTTCCACTAGGAGACCAATCCTATTTCCACTTGAAGTAATCTTAAATAAGCCAGCAGGCTTATTTGTTAATAGGCCATCTAGGATCATGTTAATGATGAAAAAAATGTTTTAATGAACTCAGCTTCATCCTTGGGGAACAGCAATTTCTTAAGAACTTTCAAGATATATTTAGTGATACTGGAGCCAGTGGTCTTTAAACTTCAAGCAACGCTTTTTCACCTTTTAAATACAGAGCAGATGTAATTGCTTAATATTAAAAAATGCATGTGTTGAAAATGAAATTGTTTATGTGAGGATAGAAATTGAACAGCACTAACTTGTCCTTGAGAAATCCACAAAACCTCCACTTTCTTTGTACAGGCAAGATACTTTTACAACCACACTGAACTTCTAAGTAAACTTTCAAAAGTGGGCCAAGTCAAACTCTGGCCTTTTTTCATCCCACCTGTGACAAACCCCACCTGCTCCCCCACATACTGCACTGATCAACAGCTGATGCATCACAAAGGGGTGTAATCACCCCTGGGTATCAGAGATTTACCACTTTACATGTCAACTCTACCCAAACCCACCCCTGGAAATGAAGATGCCAACAGCACAGCTTGCAGATGTGCCACAGCTCTGGCTGCTGCTGGCTTCAGGATTAGACAAGTAACACACGAGCCTGGAACGAATCTCTTGAATAATTAACTTTATCTCACAGGAACTGAGTACTTTGCATAAGGAAGAACAAAACAGAAACAAGAGAACAAAATGATTTCCAAAATTTGATAAGTGAATGATTCACCACGTCAGCTTCAAAGTTCTACTGTCATAGTTTCTCCCTTCACTTTGACTAACACCTCAGCATTCTTCAATATCAGCTTTTAATTCAACTTTAAGGGAAGGAGGGCATTTCTCCCTCGTTTTGTGATTCGTACCATTCACTCGGATTTGTCTGATCAAAAAGAGTATTTCAGTGCAGGAAATGCACACAAATCTTATTCTTTTCTCTGCACATATAACCCCTTTAAGCTATAAACATTTATATAGACTATTACAGTATCTATGCAGTTAACAACTAAATGCATTAACTTTAAAATAAATTGTTACATTAAAAACTTGACAACAGTTTAGTCTTACAGGTATTTTTGTTTGTTGTTGTTTTGTTTGGTGGGGTTTTGCCCATTTTTTTTAAACCATTTGTATTCAGGAACTAGAGGAGGTTTTTTTCCTATTAGGAACTGAGACTTCAAATATAGTTAAATCTCTACATGTGAAAGTCTTCTCCGAGCAGCTCTGAGACGTAATGCTTGTAAAGACTGTGCTGCTTATTTGTGAGCATAATTTATGCCCTGCTTGAAAAGCTGTTTTGTAGTCTCTGCTTCCAGAAACAGCAATCTATTTAGACTTTCCTTCCTCTTTAATCTTCCTTTCTTTACTTAACTTTTCGTAAATCAAAAGAACAGGAAGTTTTAATATGAAAGGGGCCTTCCATACCTTTAACCATAAATAGCATCTTGCATGAAAAAAGCCGCAGAGAACATTTACACTGTGCTTATTTGAAGATATATGTGGATATTAAGTCCTAATACAGAAACTATGCAAATACTTCTTTCTTCTCTTCAATATAATCAATCCTACTCTCCATATATTCTTCCTCCTGCTCCACTTTGTCATAACAGACTGCTTGAGCTATTGGTATTTTATCACTTGCACACAAAATCTCAATTCAAAGTCTGAAGCACTGTTTAGGCATTATACAAAAAGCACTGCTCCTGCTGCACATTTTGAAGTTTGTATTTTAAGATGATGCCATATTCAAATTACTGAGATGAAAGCACATGATTTTACTTTACTAAACCCAGTAAGCCTCTAGCACAGCAGGAGCCTTCAGGCACAAGTGCCTGATGAACACGCAGTACGGTGGCAATGCCACGAGCCAGTATCACAGAAACTTTCACTTATTCCCCATGCCTCTCTCCCAGTCTGTCTCTGACAGAAGCCCCCAGCAAGCATTCATTAAAAAAAAGGCAAGGGCATAGGGTATATATAAAGTAATCCTTTCCCTGGTATGTCCCACCAGTTTTCAAGAGTCAGGATCTTTACCTGACATTGACAGAGCATTTATTCTGTCACAAGCTTGAGCAGTTTGGTATTCACAACACTGAAGGAATACCAGTGACTTGTTTTAGCTACACTTCATGTCATCAGTCAAAGAAAAATAAATTTTAAAAGTCCTCTTGCAGTGTCACAGCAGTGTGAATAATTTCTCAGGCTTTCCAAGCAAACAGTAGTTTCTGGATGGAAACCTACCTGCCAGATCTCCTTTGAGATCCTTGCTGATGCAAGGAAAAAAATTTTCCTGCTATAGTGCTGTCTTTCTGCTCCTCTTGTAATGAACTGTCATCAGTCTTCCCCTTGCCTCCCCTTTCCCACTGTGAGCTTTCCTGCTTGTGACATGCTTCATGAAGCTTTAATTAGCTTTTAGTCCTTTGGCAACTCGTTCCTCCAAGTTTCACTGGGCGAGCCCTGGGTAACCCGGCCTGACCTTACAGCTGAACTGAGGTTGGACTGGATGGCATTCTGGGGTCCCTTCAACCTGAATTATCCTATGGGCCTGTGCCCTCACATGCAACGAGGCTGGTGCGGAGGGGAAGCTCGGCAGAGTGTGAAACAAGATTATGCCTTCAATCAGGTGACTGAGGAGACCGCAGTGATGAGTGACGCTGTGTCCGGACACTGTGCTCCCACCTTGCTGCACAGAAGCCTGGCAGCTGGGACTCAGGAGACAAGCCCACGGTGCCATGTCTCAGGCAGGATTCTTATCTCAGCTAATTTAGCCATGGCAGCCGAGGTGTGTTTTCCAGGCTGTAATCCACTCTGGCTGCAGCAGAGACTTACGCCCTCGGCCTAATTGCACCTTGGCAGGCGGGCTCAGGGCTCGCCACCAGCGTGAACAATACCCCGAGGTGCCACAACAGCACCCCGAGGAGGGATTGCTTTGCCAGCTTTGCCTCGGTTTTCCTCACCTCCTGCACCAGCAGGGAACAGCCACCCTTGGAACCACCCTTGGAACCACCTTTTCTCAGCAGCTGGGTGGCTGAAGTTTGAATTGCCAGAGGTTCTCAGTCAGCAAGGGCTACGTCCGTCTGCCAAAAATACAACCTCTTTTATTGCCCTAATGAGCGAAATGAAAACATTAACAGCATTAGAACACAGATCTTTGTGAACAAAGCATTAGCTTCCAGCCACAACTGCCAGACATTTCGGATTTCCCTCCCCATGAATGAATGCTCATTACGAAGCAGAAACTCCAGACAGCCGCGCAGGGACCTCTCAGGCCGCCTGTCCTGCTGCTGCACTGGGAGCTGCTGCTGGAGAACATTCTGCCTCCTGCACAGATACACTTCTACCACCTCATCTCTCCTGTATTTGTGAGAGAAAATGGCCTGCCATCAGAAATTTAGGATCATCACTAATTCACGCCAGGGATTTCCAATAAGTCATTCAACCCAAACATCCCGATTTACTCATCTGAGAAGTGACCACGGCACTACTCCTGAAATTCTGTTTGCTGGCACTTAGAAATCATTTAACAGCTTCAGGATGAAGTGCTGGGTGCACCAGGTAGCACATTTAGGCATTGCCACCTATAGTATAGGAAAATTAATCTTGTTCTTAGCCTTAGCTTTGACCTTTCAACATAACCAAGATGGCTGCATTTCATTTAACAATTATGAGCATCTCATTCAATCTGAACACTGACAGAGTACGTAAGTTTTGTGTGCTAAGCGAAATCCACAGTGATATGGCTGGGGTTGGTGGCAGGCTAGTTCATACTGAACTAGCTAGTGAGTCACTAATGCAGATTTTCCAGCAGATTTTCTTTCTCCAGGAGGTTAAAGCATCTTTGGTGTAATCTCCCACTTGTTTGCAGCGAGTGGGACATACTGAGGTGCCTTAAATACACATGTGAAATAAGTTCTTGCTTTTTCAAGTACTGTGAGGAAAATCTTTTAGGCTATTGCAACCAACAGGAGGCAATACAAATGGAAACCTAATGAAAAACTATTAGACATAGTGAGACATAGATTAGGAACAAGATTTGTCGAAGGAAACTAGAAACTAAAAAAATTTTAGGCAAAAGTACTATCAGACAGTGAAACATACAATAAGAACCCCTAAAAGTCCACTGTTGCTAGTGTTCATGAGAAAAATGGATTTAAAAAACACATGGTTAAAGTGGGTTTTTCCTATTTAAGCCAGTAATTAGAGTGGTGGTGTAGAAGATGTAAGAGAGGCCCACCATTGCGAAAAACTGGTTAGTCTTTACTAAAAAGTACCATTTAACTAATGAGAAAAAGCAAAAAAACCCCAAAATAAGCGAAGAGTGACTTGGGGGTTTGGGGGAATTTAAGTTAAAGGTGAACTCAGTATCTCTACAAACACCCAGTTTACCTGAATATTTTGGCTTTTTAATACTGTGAAGTTTTCTTTCCACATCCTCATTGCTCTGCTTGGTTTGACATGAAAAAAATCAGGTCATGGCAATCCCTGAAGACAAGAGTAACTAGAAAACTAATGAAATCATGGCATCTTCATAATCAGGAGTAAAAGTTAAACAACAGGAAGAGACTTTTAGTTAAACTGTATCATCTTTGCATTTTTAAAAATAAACCTATTTAAAGTCAATGACTATTTAACATTTGGAAAGACAACTGCATCTGTTCAAAGTTCAGCACCGGGACTTGAAAAATTTGTTTATCCACTTGAATTCTTGAAACAGCAAGGAGTCATTAATATATATTTAATTTGTCAGATGAGGAAAGAAAAGATGAAACAAACATTCTCTGAGACGCTACAGTATTCTCCTAAAATCTGAGGAAGTATCCAGAGATACATTCCCTGACAAGAGAACAGATAAAGTAGTATGGGTGAACACTTCAAATGAAAAGGTGGAGAAAAAGGAGGTTCAATTTGAAATAAAGTTTCTGCTAGGTCACCTTTGCAGGAAATTTTAAATCTCTAGAAAGTCTCTAGAAGGACAAAATTAACTTTTTAATTTAAAAATTTCTCTTCACACCATTTGCAGAGCTGCTTAAAAATTTTCCCATCTGAATTTTCTCATTAAACTATTGCAAAGCTCTGATTGAAGATTAAAAATTGGTACTCACCTCTGAGTATGCAACCATCACCTTATTACTACAAGGTCTACTGTGGAGCCAGAGAGAATGGAATTAAATTGTCTTATTTCTGTTCTTTCCTCTAAAGTCTTCCAGTACCACACTTTCATTGCCTTTTAGTGAATGTATTTTCACAAACATGAAACAATTTCTGTTCTCTTTTATTTGACAATTTCTTCAAGTTTGGGGGGAAAAAAGGGTGAAATTTACCTTTTCAATGGAGAAGGAGACAGTGCACTTGGAATGGGATGAGAGTGTGACTTCCACCTGCACTTACATTCTATTGGCAGATTACAGCATCTGGCATCACACTTCTGCCTGCCTCATCTGTCTGCTTGTTTTCTGAGCTAAACACACCAAGGTTTAAGCCTTTTTTTTTTCCCCCCACCCATCCTGAAACAAAGTTCCCTGCTCATGATCCCTTCTTTGAAGAACTAAAGTTGTAGAGAGGGAAGCACGTTTCAGGATCATTCTCTCTGAAAATCTTCAGTGTCACCAGGGAATTTACCAGAACTTTAGATGGGATGAGCTTGAAATATCTTCCTCAATACATACAGCTGTTAACACCACCAGTTAAAGTGTCCTGGGAAACACCTGGAGGTGCCAGGTATTCAGCTATAAATTCCATTTCAACAAAACTCTACAATGTGACTGAAAAGATCTGCTTTCAGCTTTCACAAGAGAAATCTTGATTATACAAGCTCCAAAACCATTTTTGTTTTATCTTTCATTTGTTGCTGTGGGTAGCAACAGCAATAGTTTTTAAAAGTAACCCTCAGGTTTTTCAGAAATTCATGGTTGGCAGCAGTAGTCCATCTCCCTTGACTCCCAAAAGACAAAGAATCCCTCTCTCTGATTTCTAATTATTAGGTCAGGAATTCAGCAGGAATTCACAGACAGGCTGAGCAGACTTAGATAATTAGTGATGACATTTCAAGTGATGAGGTTTTTGAAATAAAGTAAATATAAAATAAAACCATGACAATATAAATCCCCACGCCACGCTATACAGAAAAAAGTACGTAGTTAACTAAGACTCTAGGTTTAATTTTGATTTCTAACTTTTTGTAAAACTTAAAAACTACAGTCAGAATAAGGGATATTCAGTAAGAACAGCTACCTATATTCAGCAAGTTCATGGGAATTAAAAAAAAAAACTTTTGTAAACCGGCACACTGGATGAAAAATTTTGTGACAGAGAATTACAGCACAAATAGGCTGAAAGGAATGCGGCTGGGGAGGTCACGCAGTCTGTGCTCCTGCACAAAGCAGCTCTGGTTCATCCAGCTTTGTTTTGAGTATTTCCAAGCATAAAGATTCTGCAACTCACTTGGGCAAACTGTTCCAATACCTGACCATTCTTATAGTAAAGGGGAAAAAAAAATTCTTACAGGTGACTGGAATTTCCCATGTTCCAACTTGTACCCGTTGCAACTCCAAAAAGAATCTGGCTCCATCTTATCACATAATTGCAGTCTTTGCCATCAAAATTTAATACGGTGTCTACTGCTTAAATACAGCCATCTTTATGTTACCTTGAAATGAAATTGATGTGAGAAAGCAGAGCTACAGAATAATCTCTTCTCCATGCTCACAGTGTACAGGAGTACTTGTCAGAGGACAATTAGCTACAGGTTTAATTTGCACCACAGAAGCTTTAGACGGCATGTTAAGAAAAAGGCTTTTTAATTATAAGGTCTACGAAATTGGTAGAACAGTTGTCTGGTGAGGTTGCAGAGATCTTAAGAGATCTCCATTCCTGGAGGTCTTTGAGAACAAGTCAGACAAACTTTTATCAGGTATGACATAGATATAGAGATCTCACCTCGGGGCACAGGAGCAGACTTGATAATCTTTGCTGTACTTTCTGCCCCTGAGTTTTCTATGGAGGTTGAGACTGTCTCAAGTTAATTCAGGCTTGAGCCCATGGGCTAAATGATAGAATATTTGATGCTACTGAAATACTAAAACCTAAATTATACATTTGGTATATCAAATTTGCACTTACTTTTTGGAACTTTTGGGTTTGCCTGACAGAGCCCACATAGTGGTTCTTGTGCTGAGATGCTTAAGAATTCCTTCCTAAAGGGTTATGGAAGAATGTGCTATTTCCTCCATGCACACTGCTACAGGAAGGATATCTGGGGACCCTGAAACACACTTTTGCAGGGAGCACTGTTGCAATATTCCCTTTGAAAACAAAGTCCCTGTAGCCCTGAAAGTAAGGTTAATTATGTACTAACGTGTGCTGGAGACTATGTAGTGCAGATACTTAGTACACTAAACATGAAGTTCAAGAACTGTTTACATCCACACAACCATCTGTTCAATTATATTGCTCAAACGAGCGTTTACTCAGAAAGGACACCCTTTACAGCCCTAAATCAAAGAAACAGAAGCAAAACAAAATCTGTAAACAAATACTGGGAGGGGGTGGTGTACTTTCTGCAATCAATTAACAGACACAGCAAATACATTTCAGTAATATTTTCTTGAAAGCGATCAAGTGATGACTGATAAAGCCCCCCTGGTGCACAGAAAAATTAGGCTTGATATTTTCAAAAGGTGCATATCAAAATATCATTTCCTCCCTTTATGAGCTAAATATTTCATTGTAGGGAAAAAAATAACAGGGGTAAAGTACAGAAGTGGTGTCTAAAGTGCTCAGAAGAGTCAAAGAGCTACCATAGCTCGGCACAGTTCCCAGCTCCACTCACCCAGTCAGTTATAATTTAGACATTCGACCTTTGCTGCTAAATCAGAGATTTACAGCTCCTCTGCTATTTCGCCCCTGGCCTCCTGCTGAGATGGCCAATGAATATACAAAACCACAGCACGGAAGTTCATCAGAAATGGGATGGCTCATTAACTTGGTGACAGCTAACACAGACACAACATGGTTTCACTTTTAGTCACCATCCACCTGAAATGCTGAGGTAGAAGCACGGCTCAGAGATATGGGCATGCCTGGAAACCTGCCCAAAACTGATCCGTGTACAGATTTAGACATTCTTCACAAAGTACACTGTCCGTAACAACACTTTTTTTGTCAGCCCATAGTAACCTTGATGATTGGATGAAAAAACCTGAAGCGTCTTTTAATAACACAGATCATACCTTCCATAGAATCATTTAGGCTAGAAAAGACTCTTAAGATTATCCCAAGACCACAATTAAGACAGTCTTGGTTCTCTCCAACTGCTCAGCTGCAGTGTGGTGATCTTTGCAGAAGACAGTTTATTTTGGCCAATGTGGTGTTACCAAATTTCAAGCGTATGTTGGAGACAGCAGTGAGAGGAAAAAAACACAAAAAGATTTTCCTCAGGAAATGTCGTGGGAGGGAGCAACAGAAAACAAATACTTTCTCCACCTCCTCTGAATAAGTTTTTATTATCTGTGCACATAAGATAAAAAATTAGACTGCTAAAAGTACTCACTACCATGCATATGAAACTGTTCAAGTGTATCACAAGATTTTGATCAGCTTAAGAAAGAGGAAAGTTAGACAGGAAGCTCTCAGTACAGCTGAAGAGCCACCACATTCTAGTAATGTGAAAACCACACCTTCTTCCTAAAGCCTGTACAAACACCAGGTATTATTTCAAAGAGAATGTCATGGTTTTAGGCTTTTAAACATAGGTCTAAAACAATATAATTAAATAAAAACTTATGGCAAGACAAAGAGGAGAGCAGATACTTGGAACAAAACTTTACAGCACTAATTCCGGCACCATTTTTTAGTACAGCATTATAAAAACACAAGTTCTGAGTAAAAGCTTTTACTGAAACAAATTTAGATTCAGTGGGGAAGATTCCTAATTTTTTTGTGGCTTTTGTAAATTAAAAAAATTAATGAGATTTAGTTTTTGGCAAGAAAGAAATACTCTTAGGTAACTTAAACTTGCTATGCTTGCTTTGCTCCACCTACACATCCTGCTTTTTCCTTGAGACCTAGCCCCATTCATACTTCCTTCTAAGCAATTCCTAGTCCTGAAGTCTTGTGCACGTATGCTAAATGCTTCCCCTTCCTCAGTCCAAACCCTTCTCCAAAGGAAAATCTGGTTTGGAATTTTTCACTGATCTGACACAGAAAAATGAGTTTTAAGACTGAGAAAATTTTCTTCTACTATAGTAGATACAATCTTCTCTGATTTATCAGAAGCCTTTCTGCCTGCATTCCAAGGCACAAAATCAGTGATTTATGGTAATAGCAAGGCATGCAGTGGCATTTTCCAGGAGCTCTGAACTGACAGAGTTGGCCTAAATCCACAGGGCTTCTGAACAAACATTGTTTTCCACCTTGCTGTAGACAAACCACAGTCAAAATGGAATTGTGATCCAGCAAATAACCCTGCTGGGGTCTTTGTAGAGGCAACTGCAATGTTTCCAACGTTGGTGAAGCCCAAACAAATGGTCCCTAGATACTGAGGATGCAACTACACAGGGACTGTGGGCCCCATAGAAGATGAGTGCTTCCTGCTCCACAGACCATCAGCGCTCAATAAATGCAACACGGGATAGAAATCTCAGATTCAGTGTGTTAAGAAGCCTACAAATAAATCTGACAGACTAGCCAAGGCCCTTTTGGGTAAGCAGCCACCATATTATCTGCACTGAACTAAAATAGCTTAGGATAGGAACAAAAATTCAAGCAAAATTGCTTAGTGACTGGGTCACTAGAACAGCTCCGTGCAGGGCAGATGCGAGAGCAGCAAAGATAGCTGTTACCACCTGTCCTGTACGTAATTATTTATGATATTTGGCTAAATCTAAGCACAACTTTAGAGGTGTGCCTAGTGCCACAGGAGAAAGGCCTGATCACAGAGGAACATGTCCTTTTCTTGCAGTACAAGGCTTAAAGGACAAGACAAGCATGATTAACACGGGTAACTGGTGAGGAGCAGCTGATGTACACACAGATTTCAGCAGAAAGATCTTACAGTGCTTTGGCTGGCAACCAGCAGACCTTCAGGCAAGAAAAGACTTGCTGGTTAGATATTTGTAAGTTATACAGAAATGGTGCTTTAGAGGAATGCTTGAAAATACAGTTTGATAAAAATACTAGTTTTCTTCTTCACTGGCTAACTGCATGTGGAATTAGCACTCAAGTCCCACTTCTTTTGTGTAAGTAAATACATGACTTTTATTTTAAGAATGTGAAGCACAAACAGTTATCCTGTCTTCAGCATGTATATTAGAACCCTGGCACAGGGGACCCTAACCCAGAATATGGCAATCAGGTGCCACATCGCAGTGCAGGAATGCATCCAACATCAGAACTCTTAACAAATAGTCACAAGCAGAGGTGGCAGGTTTTACCTAAAATAAATAAATATTAGTCAATAAAAATCTTACCTTCAAAAGTGCAGGCAGAGTTGTGCTTTCCTTTTGGCTGCTCTTTAAATTTATGGCTTCGCTCCCTTTGTTTTCAGAACTGAAAAACAAAAATATTTTGTAACGCTGAGTACTTTCATTATTCAAATCCACTCAAGAGCCAACACATTCAATTTAAACACAAGAGAGCTTTAATTCAGAAGGACAGAAAAACATATTTTCCAAACCGTAGTACGTACTCCGCACATATTGTAACTGAAAAAGCCAAGCCCCAAAAAGCTGAAGATAGAAACAAAATGACTGTTTCACCTCATACAGAGGTTTTCGAACTCAAGCATTCAGAGGCAGCACCCAGAATTTCAGCTCTTCCAGCTGAAAAATAACAAGATTTCCATGCCTGTGTATTATTTTTCAACTGTAGTTGAACAATGATCTACCACAGCAGCATTTGTTGCCACAAGACCATCTGGCACACCTGGCAGCTACAGGGTACAGCCTGTTCCGAGGGCTGTGAGCAAGTGGAATGCGCTCCTGGCAGGTGGAATCTCAAATCACAGCCACCACATTGAACAGTTCTTCACTGAACATGCCTAATGGGCCATGAAAATGCAGAAGGAATTTTAGAAAGGCGACAACAGGTACATGTTTATTACCAAGGCAACGCCTGCTGTTCCATTTTCAAAGTCAGAAGTCCAAAATCATGTGTGTCCTTACTGGAAATTCACCAAATTCATTCAGATTCGTTGGAGAGCTCATCTTTGGAATGAAGGGAACCAACTCCCTGCCCCCAACCCCAATTCTTAAAACAATCCTTACACACAATCCAGCCGAGAACATTTTAATAAAAACCTTTATGCTACAAGCAACTTAAAAGCAAAAACATAATCAAAGAAAACATCAGGTGATGTTAATGACAGACATCAGTTCCTGCATTGTGTACCATAACATGAAGAAAAATAACTTTGTACCAACATATCATATGAGTAAGTATTCCAATTAATTCATAATCACTTTGAATACCCTTCTTCATCAGTCTTAAACATTTAACTTTGCTATTGACAAATGCACAAGCCCTTATTTCTGAACTCGTGTGAAGAGATGAACTGAATGCCTTTTAAATGAAAAAACAATCATTTGCAGCTTGGTGAAATTCTGCAAGGATTTGGAGAAGGAATTTAGGTGCTGCTGTGCTCCTACTGCTCCTGACTGTAAACCACAGGTAAGCATATCTCAGTAAAACTCCCAAAATGAAAGGTTTTCTTCCTATTGTGGATTAGGCATCTGCACTCAATATACACCGATATACGCACAAAATGCAAAAGTCATTCTCACTAAATGTAAGTTTCCTTCTCAGCTGCTCAGAGACAGCATTCCCTGAATAAAAATGAGATCAGAACTCTCCTGCTATTAAGTTTTTCAAGATCTTTCACATCTTTTCAGATGCATAAAAAAACCCCTTCTTCCTCCTGTTTACAGATCATCTCCAAGTTGAAAACCATGTACTTTCACATCACCTTAGGTAATCTTTCATACTGCATTCATAAACACAAAGATGCTTTTTCAGGGAGAACATCAGACAGAAAGTCTTGGCTGTTCTTTGCCTCCCTGGAAGACGGAGCAGATGAATTAATATTCTAACCTAATAATTTCTTCTGCTGCTAATGTGTTTCATGAAGGAGATGTCACAATCACTCCGGGCAGTCTGGCATATTAATAAAAGTGTTTCTCTGTACATAACCTATTTTCTCCCTCCTAGTTTTTGTTTTGTTGTTGGTTAAAAAAAAAACCAAACAAACCAAAAACCAAAACACCCTTCTCAGATCTGCATGGCTTTTCCTGATGCTGATACATTTGACATGAACAGGAATTCCCTGGACTTCAGAGTGGAATAATGAGGTTGATCTCTACCAGACATTCTTCATGAGTTCAGTATATCACTCTTTATGGAACTGGTCTGCAGACCACAAATGAGATCCTCGCTTTCATTAAGTCCTGCCAGCACGCATTACCAGTGCTGAATTATTTCATCACTTTGTTTTGCTCATATTCTTCCCTTTGCATCATGTATTTTTTCTCCCAACACTTTTTTCATTTTCCTACTTCTTGTTTATATTCGAAATACACGATTGTATTACTTTCTTCTAGCTAGCCATAGAAATTCCATAGCATACATACCAAAACTGAAAGAATGCGATTCAGCAGATAAGCATCTTAAAATCAACAATTAAAAAAAAAAAAGTATCAAAACTTTACTTTCCAACATAAAATAACTCTAACTCTGGACGCATTTCCCCACACCCTTTCATGGTTTATATTCTAGCATTTCTACATTCCTTAACCTTTTGCTTTAGGGTGTAGTTCCTCAAACATGCTGACTTTGTCAGCAGAACCAGCTTTAGAAACCTCCACTCCTTCCTCCTCAACCTCAGTTATCCCTCCAGATCCTTAACTCAGCCAAGAAGGGCTCTCAGTAACGCCATATTTTTGGATAAAGTCAAGGAGGGGGGGACCAGAAGTTTCCATGAGGAAAAATTCAACCTGTGATCCAGTTTACAGTGCAGTGATCTCTAACAGCACAAACGAGGGGGCAACAAATGTCACTCAACAGCAGGAACAACAGGGACAAACCACTGCCCCTCACATCGCCCCGGAGGCTGCTTGGTGTGAACCTCTTCTCCCCTTAGCCAGGGCCCAGTTCCAAAAGGATCTGACTGAAACCAAATGGTTTGAGTTTTAGAGCACAAAAAGCTGTAAGTTTACAGCACAAAAGCTTCTTTGCTGCACACAGGCCTTGTGGGTTGTTTAGGATAAAATGGCTTTGTTTCTCTCAGAGAGTCAAGGTTACCTTCTACGGCCTGAACATCACAGACACGGGCTGGGCCACACTCAGTGCTGGGACTGGAGAACGAGCTGGCTACTGTTCCTTCGATTCACATGATGCAACTTATCAATCCCCACTAACAACTCCCTACTAATTTTAGGGCTTTCCCTCTCCTCGTCATTGCATCCATGACATGACTGTTGAACTAGGGCTACATCTGTATTTATGGAGTTTGGCTCCAGAGAGTTTTAAGCTTTTCCAGAGCAGTGCCTTTCTGCAGCACTTTGCCATGGCAGGTACCACCAGTGCCATCTCCAGTTGAGCACATCTGAAGTTAGGCTTATGCTTAACCACTCACAGATAGGCCAGCCACCTCTCAGGAGAGCATTTCGCACTGGTCCAGTTAGGAAGATGAATTAATCTCCAACTCTGTGCTTAATAAACTACTGGTGTTACATTATACACCCAGAAACAGCCCCCCAACTAACCCTAGCTTTGAACTGACTTGCCTTTGCTTTGAAGAAGTAAAAGAGCAAAGCATGACGTTAGGAAGACAGAATACACCTCTGCCATGCCAGCTTGCATCCACGGCCTTCATACCTATCCAGGCAGTCATCTACAAATTGTCACAAACACTTGTTTACATATTCAGACAGATATTACTCTGATTTTATAGATTTAAAGAGGAGAAAAAAAAAGGCATGGAAATCCTAAATAACACTCAGAGTAATAAAGATGCTGTCACAATTAATTCTAGAAACCCAAGCCTCTCAGATATGTAATCTACTTCTCTTCTGTTGCTACTTCTGCTAGACATTCCTTTTTCTCTTACGTATTAGTGCATCCAACAGAGATGGATTAATCTTTAGCGAAGGTTTCGAGGAAGGTTAGAGAGATTTCTTCTCCTCAGCTGTCTTGCTGCTCTTTCTACTGTCTTGCCAGCGTGCCTAACCTGATTAGCATCACTTTTATTCATTAAACTTAAGTTACAGAATGGTATCTTTTGTATCTTCTGAACAAACCTTTCTTTGTGCCATTTTCTATTGCTTTTTGTTCCTCTGCTGCTGCCTCTCTTTTGACCTTTCTGTAATACTTGGACAGGTGGTGTCTGAACCAGAAGCAGGTTCATGGTCCAAGTTTTTAATCATTACACTTTGGAAGGAGAGGTTAGAGATTCTTACGAGAGAGACGTGTTCACATTCTGCATTGCCGCTCACACAAAAAGAGATTACATGAGGGATTACAGCCAAGAAAAAAAAAAGGCAATTTAATGGAGCATATTTAAGTACATGGCTTTCAAGGTCTTTTGCAACTGCCTCTAAAAACAGAACGTGACAATTACAAACAATCACATCTTCAAAAGGCCCTCACAGCAGCTCTCTGTGGTGTGAGAAGTCTGCTTCCTCCATCCTTGTCCTTCATAACAATCCCTCAGAACTTGCAAATTAAAAGCCCATCCCCTTCTTCCTTTATTAATCCACCCCACCCACGTTATGCACGCAGCAGATTGTGAATGTGTTGTGACAGATAAAAAAAAATAAGCTACAGGAAACATACAAGTGTAATAAAGCACAAACACACACGTTTGGATGAGACTGACCACACGCAGAGTTCTTCATACTGAAAGTAATTGCTGTGACATTTTAGGTTCCTTTTATGGGGAGAAGGCACAGACTGCCTGTTGCTGTTTGGGAAGGGGGAAATTAATGGGCACTCCCTTAAGGAAATGGGGACAGCTGACTAAAGCTGAACTTCAGTTCAGCACTACCACAGCACTTGTGGATGTTGACCCTCCCTACTTCTACCATGGTTTTGAATCAAATCTCTTCCAGTGCAGCAGCTCCAGCATTTACTTTTCGTGCAGTCCACACATAACCAGACAGGTGAGTGCTCCAGAATTCTGCCATCTTCTCTAAGGGACAGGTGACTCCCTGAGCAGCCAAACCCTCCCTGCTACCACATAAGGCTGGCATTGTTTGTTTTCAACTGGTCTCCTCCTCACATTAACTCAGAAACCATTTACTGTGATGGCTTGTAATGGTAAGAGAATACGCAATGCCAAACCTTAAAGATGCTCCAGGGTGCCAAGAGGCAAAAAGCATTTACATCTGGCTTTAGTGGCATAATGGCAACAAACTCAGCCTGACCTAGCCTCACAGCCATCTATCCAGGTTCCATGACAACACTTGTGACACCTCCTTCCCATTACTGTCTAAACAGTTTTCCTGAAGATGTGTTTTTGGGATCACTGATATAATTCACTCTTAACCTTATGTAGGTTAATGTGTTTTTTAGGTTTGCTTTCTTTATTTCAGCATTCTGGGGTGTAATGCCAGCTCCTGACCCCTGCCTTTCCTTTCTCTCTGAACAAACCTAACACCCCTCTCGGGGAAATACACCTCATGTGGTTTTGGTCATGACTTCTTTCCAGTTTTACTCTGTGCCAACAGTTACACATTCAGTGCTGACCTTCCAGAAGGATATTTCAATGGAGAAACAGAGAGATTGTTAACAAGGATTTCATCACCTGGTACTTTAAAATCCATTTGTGCAAGAGCCTCCCAGAAGAATGTGAGTGGAAATCCACAAGTCTAATAATACCATCAAATATAGATGTGCAATACCTCCATGAAGTTTCAGCACATTACAGGGATTCTCACACCATATCCACAGACCAGCAGTAGTAATGAAATTTTTATTTTAAAACTGCAAAGAGCCATAGGTTGCTTAGTATCGGTTTCTTCTTTGTCCCAGTTTCCAAGTGGTAATTAAAAAGATAACTGCTAAAAACTCAAGACTTTTAAATTAATATTTTATATATATTTAACAGTTACCCTGCTTGCCCTTATGATTACTGCAGCTGGCCTGTTGCATAATCTAGGTTATGAAATTTCACCAAGGGAGACCTGTGTCAAGCCTTTAACACATGACAAAAAGTTATGAGCTTTGGTTGAAAAACAAAAATCCACCACATTTGTAAATAAGAGTTTTCTGGGTAAACTACTACTAAATTCACTACTTATTAGGCTTACTATCCTGATTTGTCAAGCCTCATCTCTCAATCAATCTACATCTATGTGGGACAGATTATAAATAAAGGTCTTGGGTTCAAATAACCTGTTCAAGTCACAAGTCTACTACAACATAAAGCACTTAATTCTGATTTTCCTTCCAGTTATATTCCTTGAGGCAGAGTCATTCCTCAAACATTAACATTGTCATTTCAAAACTTAATGCCACTGAGATACTCCATTTTATTCTGTAAGGGAGGTTTTCCAGACATCAAATTGTTCTGGAGCTCTTTTCAGAGCCCTTTTTAGTTTGCCAGCATCTTTTTCATAATAAATCATGCCCACCAAAACTGGACGCAGTACTGCAGTAACCACAGAATCCATGTGTTTTGTTGTTTATACATCCGACAATCATATTTTTTTCTCTGAGCCACCACTTTGGCAGCTCATGTTTAACTGACTGTCAGCCATGGAAAGTTTGTTTCCAACGTCATCTACATGGTGATTTCTACACTTTTCAATCGAATCACCGGCAAACTTCACATGCTACAGTTTTGTCCTCTTTTAAATTATCTGTGAAGACATTAAATTCAAAACCACAAACTTTTCATTTTCTTCAAACAGATCAAGTAGACAATTATTTATTACATCTGTTTTTTTTATATTCTTCTGTATGCTGAGTTTTAGCCTGCTGCTATTACACTTGCAGGTATTTTAAGTGGAGCATCGGTGCCAAGTCTTAAGCATCTAAGGATGGTATTTCAGCAGTTTGTCAAGTGAAGCTGTAATCTCATCATCAAAACTGAGCTTGACAATTCCCATCTTTCAGTGATGTTACAATCAATACCATGTTTATTTAAACTTCTCAGGTCGCCTGGGAGACTTAGTAAATCAATTTTCCTATCCTTCCCCTTTAATCCAACTAAATAAAATAGACTTTAAAGAGAAACACCTTCCTCTAGGCACTAACATCACACTTGTGAAGCCATTTGTGTGCTGTGCAGCCAGGAGACCTTAATCTAAAAGTCAATTTTTCAAGAGTCAAACCTCTGGCACATACCTTGAGGAATAGGAGCAAGGGTACAATAACAGTTTGTTAAATTAACTGAAAGGAAAATATTACTGTAAAGCTCAGTGGCAACAAGACATGAGGAAATCAACTGAATGCAAACAATTGCCTTGTGCATCAAGTGACAACTAAAATACGTTAGTATTTAAGAGAAAATAGAAATGCTAGCATTTTAGAAGAAAAAAACCCCACTGAATTAAGTTAATTAAAACCTCTTTCCTCTGTTCCCCTCTCCCCAAAACCACAGTGCTGCCCTCTTCTGAAAAGCTCCAAAATGAAAAATTTCAGTGAACCTCTCAGCAAGATTCCCAAGGCTAACACACTTCTTGGGAAACCAAACAGCAGCAGCAGTGACAAAATCTGCCTCTAGTCTCTGGCAAGGCTGTTGGGGCTTGTCCTAAAGAGAGAGGGAGCATTTTGCTCAGAAATTTGAAGTTTCTGGCTGCTGCTTCCGTGCTTAAGCTTAGGCCACACACATAGGGGAGGAGAATTGAAGGCATTAAGACAAATGGAAATCATAAAAACAAGTTTTTGAGTTTGAAATTAGAGGGTCAAAGGAAAGCAAAGCTGTTATTTCATTTAAAAGGAATAAAGAAGGGAAGTGGAGGAAAAGAAAGCAGAGAAAGGTAAGGAAGGAGAAATTGGAGCAAGGAGGAGAAGGCAGGAACTTAGGCAGAAGAAGCGTTACAATTGCTGATTAAGTGTTGAAATAGCACAAAATGTATTCTATTCAATTAAACTACCCTCATTTCGAAACTGGTTTGATTACAGACAGCAACAAGCAATTTAGATTGTTTTTAACTGAAACAATTTTTCCTCTCAGACCTGTTTCTGCTGCTGATTTACATAATGTTCTTTGCTTGTGCAGCAAAGCTGGGTCAGCTTCATGTTCTGCAATAGCAGCGCTGTGTTATATAGTTCATGTTAGCTACGCAAAGTGTGTTAGTATTAAACGAAGACTAAAACCAACAATTAAAAATATAATGGAAAATAAATACGTCAGAAAAATTGCAGATAGGTCACATTTCACAATGAAAGTTTTCATGAAAAAAATTCAAGAACCAAACCGTGTCGTTACACTGAACATGTACCTTTAAGTTTAAAGGCTAAAACTAAGTGAAATAAATATGATGACCCTTGCTAAATAACTTAATCCATTTAACATGTGAGGGAACTGAACAGCCCTAAAAAGGCCAGAGAAAGAAATGTAAGTGTTTCTGAGCAGAGCTTACTCCAATATTGGGCAGTGTGATTATACCAGATTACATCAAGGTTTTTCTTCTGGCATCTGTCAGGCATAGTAACCAACGCTGCTGTGGGATCTGCTCCCTATTTGCCAAGGTGACTGGTCAGGTAGTTACCAGCATCCTTATGAAATAGATATGTTACTGGTCACTAGCACAAAAAACTCGGTATAACATCAGAAACAGATCTATGAACTATTTATTAATTTATCAAATTAATACAGAATAGACCTGTTTTCAAACGGCATGTTTGCAGGGCTGGGGAATCAACAGTGGTACTTACAAAATGGCATGAAAATAGGAGATATTAAAAAAAAAAAAATCCAGGGCAGCTTTAAAGCAGCAGCAACTGTTGCCTTGATAAACAGAGCATACCAGAATTTCAAAAAGATGTCATTAAGAAAAAGCACCCTGGAAAAAACAAGCAAGAGAGACTGGTGCCACCAGTAAAATGCAGCAAGCTCTTCTAGTCAGGCTGGAGGAGAAAACTCTTGGTAGAGGTGCAGAGGGCTACTATTGCAACCCAAGAAAACACTCTCTACAACTCCCATCTTTTACTCACAAAATATACACCAGGAACCATCCTACAGACACCAAAGTTCCCTCTGTTGTTTCGAAGGTGTGCATTTTCCATTCCAACCAAAATGAATTTTATGGCTAAATTTGCAGCCTGTAACTGGTGATTAAAATAAAAGTATGTTATCACTGCAATTCTTTCTGCCTTTTCTATTCGTGTGCTCCCAAGAAATAACGTCTTCCTACATTTGTTCCCAACACAACACTGTCCACAGGTGAAGTGCAGATCCACAAAGCGTTCACACACGTAGGCCTCAAGACCTCCAAGCTACTTAAGCATATATACTGCCCCCTGTAAAATATTTTAGCAACTTAAGAAGCAGTGGAACACTCAGAAAAACAACACTCTATCTCAAAATAAGGCAAATCATGAAATCACAATAACACAACACCATTAGGGACTACATTCCATGTCTGAAAACTGACATGAGAAAGTGAAATGAGTAAGGAAACCAACATTTCCGACCCTCAGTCTTCAAAAGTGATGCTGCAAAGTCAGTTAGAATAGATTAAAATTATATTAGAAATGAAAACTAATATACCAGAAGAATCGAGTTAAAGACTAAGCAACCCAGTGCTGTGGTACTGTCTGCAAGTATAATACTATATATTAACTGAACTGTATGAAATCCAAAAGCCCCTCAGAAATTAAAAGCAGTGGCTGAGTTTCCACCCTTTTAAGAAGTTACAATAATTAGAAATACAATCCCTACAGCGGCATGTTTCGGAATCTTAATTTTTTTCCACCTGGGAGCCTTTTGTTCAGTAGAGGAGAAGACCGAGGAGTTTTCATCTTGGCAAAACTGTTCCCTAAAACCATAGACTTGTAGCTGTTTTGGAAATATTTTTGCATTAACTCTAGCACTTATGCCAGTAACTGGAAAAGGAGACAACGCTGTTAACATTTAGAATAGTGGAAAAAATGTTGCTTTGTTTCTTCCAAGGAGCGCTTCTATTATAATTAAGACTCTAGTAACATTTCCTTCAGGAAATGTCTCTCACACACATGGCCAGCTGCTGGCCCTGCTCCTCCTGGTCTCAGTCCCATGAGACATCCAAGTATGTGCCTCATTCTAATCAAGCAAGCAGTCCCACTAGAGTGCACAGAACTATTTACCTGCTTAATTATAGGCAACCACTTTGCTACCCTGCTGAATCAGGGCCTTTCATACTATTTTGAATTATATTGCAATGGAAGCCATAATAGAAAAATCTAGGAAGCAAAAAGAAAGAGAGAAACCCCGAATTAACAAATGTACAGAAAATTTTCATAATGCACCTTACTTAGGCAAGTCTAATTTGAATTCTTCTATATGGTTGGGGTATTGCCCTTGCTGGTTCCACAAACCATCATCTCTCATGTACACTCATGAATAAGCCAAATTTTAACAACAGCACAAAGAATCATTCTCCGGCTTTTGAAGGAAAAAGTTTCTTTATTAGAAAGCAGAGACTGATTTTTCCAGCAGACAATGGATTTCTTCAAAGATGCCAATGGTATCTGACTCAAACCCAGCCAGGAGGCAGTAATTTCAGAAGAACTAGGCTTCCAATTTATCACTCTCTTTTCCATCAATTTCCAGCAGTCCCTCAAACGCACAGTTTTTACAACTACAAAAATACATGTTCTTTGTAAACAGGAACAATGACTGGCAAGTCCCAAAGGAAGAAAAAGACTCTCGAATCTCTCCTCAGGCAGAATAAACAAAGTTCTTCATCTCTGAAAGCTCTCAGTTAGAAACTAATGGATGAATGGAACAACAATGTCAGCCTGAAGAAAAACCCAACAAACAAATCAGCTCCCCAAAACCCTTCTAAAACCAGATAAAAGGTTGCTCTTCCCTATTTGATATCTCTGGTATACTTCAGCAATGCAGATGAAATATCCTGACAAACCAAACTTGCACTGGTAGTTCTGTGACGAGCCAACAGCACTTGGAGGGAAGAAGACAAATCTGAAATGAACCTGCTAAACACTGCATGGAATAACTAATAAAATGCATCCATAGTTTAAAGGATATTTTGATGATACCTCAGTAAAAAGTGTCACACCTCCCTGAAAGGCCACATTTATTCGCAAAAGAACAATTGCTCAGCCACAGAAGCCATATATTTCTGAAAGAATCTGCAGTGGATTGACTTACAGTGTATAAGCTGTGTCTTCTTCTAGCTGGACTAAAGACACATGTATTTAAAAAATTAAAAAATTATAAGACTCCTATTAGAATAGTGAAAACGCAATTGAGTTTTCTCACCCTGGGGATTTAGATTGCTCCAAGACAAACACTGTGGTAACCAGTAACCAGTTGTGTATCACTGAAAATAGCGAATAGTCCAGTAGAGCATAATGACTGCCTTGATGGAAGTTAATGACAAAGACCCGGGATGAAGAGCACTGGAGCCACTCAAAGCAGCCCCAACTCTGAAGAACACGCTTAATGCAGCAGGCAAGCACTGGGTGGGAGATGCTTTCCATTTGGCTACATTTTATGTAAAAGCCAAGTGAACTCTTAAGGCATGTGCTGTGCTTTTTGCTGCCACAAAACTTGCAACTAATCTGCACGGCTTATTTTTTCCACAAGCAAGCAAGCAAGCCTCCAGCGAGTCTCATGTTCATCAGAGCTACAAATTGCTGTAAGGGCAAGTTATTAACATAAGCTCTTCGTCAAATGAGGTTCTCAGAAGAGTCTAAGACACTGATTAACAAACTGTGTAATTCCCCCCATCCCCTTCCTCCTATTTTAAACCACGGTCACCGTAGGCTTGGGTTTGGTTCTTGTGTTTTCTACAGGTAAATCTGAACACGGTCTGGAGGCAAGAGTGGGCAGGAGCTCCATCCCCCCCCAAGCTGAGGGGCAGCTCTGCAGCTGGGGGAAGGAAAGCTGGCAGCTTCCAGCCACCCACCATTGCCTAATTTGTGGGAGCAGATGGAGAATGACTTTTGGACAGACACGGGCTCATTTCTGCGTGCTTTTAAAACTTAGGAAACCATCGCGTTCTGCAGAGGCATCAAGTGTGATGCACATCTCCAGAAGTCAGTGCAGGCACACAGAGTGTGATATACTGCTCCCCCTCCTGCCCCCTTTACTTAGGTCTTCTACTTGGAACCCATCAGTAGGTAAAATATCTCCATAGAAAAGTTTCTCTCTATATATCTCAAACTTGGTCTGGCTCCAACATATATCCTACCGATAACCTGAAGGGGAAGCCATGCCGGTGCATACATTTCTCAGAGCCCTTCACAAAAGCTGCATTCCCCACCTCGCCCACGCACTCCACACCTTCACAACAAACACCCGGAGCAGCCTTGGTCCCCCCTCCCCGCACTCAGGCTTTGTTCAGCGATCCATTCTGCTACACGGCCGAGCTCGCTAAATAAACACGAGGAGCAAACCTGCGGCACTCATCCCGGCCCGGCGCTGGGTAATGTATGCAATTACGCTAATCTGTGAAGAAGGCTGCCAGTGGAAACCGAATACGAGAACGTCAGCATTCCTGACTAACGTGCCACGCTGCAGCCCGGCACAACAAGGAAAAGCTCCTTAACATACCAAATGGGACTTGGCATGGCGAGGGGTTTCGCTTGCCCCCGCTCCAGGAAGGAGGCTCGGCCACCACCCTGCAGCGAACCTCGTGAGGAGTTCAAGAGCGAGGCCAAGAGGCCAGAGCCTTTTCATATCTGCGTGGACTGTCCCAGCTTCCGAATAAAGAAAAGGCTCTTGGCTGCAGGAAATGAAACTGTGATCGAGATAAAGATTAGACTGCGGCCCCAAGTTAAGTGGAGGAGGTCTGCCATGAGTGCTACCTACAGATAGGCCATTTAGCGCACAAACCACTGAAGTGGCATCACTGTTGTCCTCACCAAGGTGACCGCTAGGCTTTTTTGTTTATCCCAAACTACAGCTGTAGGGAGCTGGCAAGGCGTCATCCGGTGAAACCTCTCCCATTGCCTCTCCAGGTCCTCAGCCAGATCCAAACCTTCTCCTCCTCCCATATCTTAACCACCCCCGCCAGACATAATAGCCACGATATTCCAGCAATTGTAAAGATGTCCTTGGTTCAGCAGCCTTGCTCCCAATTTCTTTTTTTCAGGAAATAAAAAAGCAATGCTTTCTGCTCATAAAAGACCAGTGGATCCTTGGTGGCGTACTGGCATATCAAATTCTCACAGGAAAAGAAAACCCTCAAAGTTAAAAATCGACATGGTGCATTTACAAGACCGTTTAAGATCGTCAGTGTAAGACAGCAATAGGCTCTTCTATTTTCCATGATTGCTGAGAATATGCAATGCAAGATCCTAAAGTTTTTCACTGAAATAACTACTGTGATAGCTACTGTCTATCTGATTAAACTGTATTTACCGTCTGTCAGTTTAAACACAAACCTATGCACTATCAAGAATGACTCAGATTAAAACCAACACGTTAAAAGCAAAAAATAAATACTACACCCGAGGAAGTAAGGCCTAGACAGTTAACACCTTTTCACCTCAAAAATATGCTCATTAACTTGGGCCAACAATGAGGCTGCCTGAGAAACTGAAGGAAACTTATCGGTGCTTCTTTCCTACTTACAGACAGAAATCAGCCACCAGAAGGAAAAAAAAAGAAAAAAAAAAAGAAAAAAAAAAAAAAAAAAAAGAAGAAAAA
>VZTD01003229.1:1409013-1454812 GCA_013397725.1 Rhagologus leucostigma | reverse complement strand
AAACCTCTGAAGGAAAGGGATAGGCAGCCTTGAGAATTTACACTCCTGACTGACTGCAAACGCCAGCGCCAGCCTAGTGCTTTGTAAATCGGGCCAGCTTTGAGATCCTGCACTCGTTTGTCCATGCGAAGTCAGGAACTGGCTTCGCGCTGTCCCGGGCACAGTCTGGCTGCCACAACATCTGTGCCTGCTGCCCAGCGCTGTAAACACTGCCATCGAACAAAGCTACACGGCAGCAGCGCCTGGGGCTTCACCTCTCCCCTCTGTCACCTGGGGATAAGTTCAGACCACTCTTGCTGACGAAAAGTGGCTTGGAGGAAAGGGGTTCTCCTGCCTTTTAAAAAGTTTAACTCCTAGAAAGGAGTTTGGTTTGGGTTTTTGTGTGGGTTTGGGCTTTTTAATATCAAACCTTTCATTTTTCTCCCTCCGAGAGTTATGCCCACCCGTGACTTAACATCAAACTATACCAACAGATGACCTTCCCATTGCAACAGCACAGTGACAAATACTATCCTCATTTTACAGATCGAGGTGATGCACAAAACCTTAATGATTCACTGAGTGTGAGTTACTGGTAAAATAGTCTAACCCTGACACTGGGATTTTAAATTCAGAACCACACTTTCTCATCTTTGTGAGCATCTCTGCTGTTCTTTGTGACTGCCTCCACCTTACACCTTTCTATCAGCTCCTTTTTGCTTTGTGCCATCTCACAGAACTGTGGAATGGTTGAGGCTCGAAAGGACCTTAGGAAGTCACCTGGTCCAACCCCCTGCTCAACCAGGACCACCTGGAGCAGATTGTGTCCTGATGCCTTTGAATATCTCCAACTCCAAGGTCTCTCTGGGTAACCTGTGCCAGTAACCTGGCAGAAGAGATCACCTCTCTTCTGTAAGGTTTTTTCTATTTGTTCACCTTGATCCATATCCAAACCTCTTTCTTAACCAGTGTCATAGGGACAGGCAGACACGAAGCTGGTACTCTAGGTCCATCTGCAGAGCAGCAGCAATAAAACAGTCTGAAAAAAACCTACTGTCTGCTTTTCTGTCCACTTTTTCCTACCTCAGCTATGAACAAATCTTTAAGAAATGTGCAAACAGCTCTGCTTTGTATATTCCAAGTCTCATATAGCTTTGATGTGGATTTTAAAAACACAGACACAGCTGGATATTGGACGTGCACATAAATTTTTAAACAGTCAGAATTGGGACTAGCTAGTTCTATCACAGGTTACAAAAAGTAGCTTTCTCATGGAATAGTTACCAGTCACAAACCTTAGTCAGGGGACCAGCACTTAGTACACAAAGTCCTGTCCAGTTTTCAGTGTCCGGACAAGGAGTGGACAATTCTCTCAGTGATACTGATGCCCCAAGCTTTGCACAAAACCATGAAATATTTAATTCCAGAATAGTATAGAGGAAAACAAGAAACGACATTTTTAGAGTATCTACACATAGTTGCCAATTCTCACAGAAATGGCAATCGGGGTTAAAACTGCAAAATGTAACAGCAGCCCCCAATGGAACATTAGAGAGGAGACACTCCCTCTGACATTCAAAATAGGCTCCAAAACCAAATTAGAAAAGTGGCAATTTATTAGGACTGCACAAACAGGCTGCAGGGAGGCTTAGGCTCTCCGTGACTGTTTATTACTTTTAATTCTTCTTTGCCACATACATCTCACAGTTTCCCGACCTATTGCTTGAGTAAGATCTAATCCCTAAGCTGTAGCAAACCTGAATATAATAATTAGCATTTATAAAGCATCCGGTATCTTCAAAGGATTTAAGCATTAATTAATCCTCATAATCACCTCAGGATGTAGTTAAGTATAATATGGTGAGTGGTTTGCACACAGAGACAGAGGCAGTCAGAACACCTTGCTGCATCCAAAGGCTGTCCACACGTGCCCAGAGGGGCACCACAGGGCAGCACGAAGCATTACCAGGGCTCTGCTTGTCCAAGAACAAAGAGCCAACCTAATCAGAAATGCTAATCCCAAACAGTAACATTTTGTGCTCAAATCTGTTCCTCCTTTCCTCTCTGCATCTAAAAGCAGAAAATACAGGAACATACCAAATGACACTTCTACTGCAGGCAAATAATGAAAATATTAAAACTAATCAAAACACTAAAACTGTATCAATATAAAAGATGAACACGGCACAGGTTAGATAATCCCTTTCTTTTTTTGTACCCTGGAGTAATTGAGTATCACATGATGTAAAAGTAAATAATTTTGACACGTTTAAAATAATAAAAGGGGAACTGCCAGCAGGAACTCAGATTTAGCCACCTACACCTCCAGCAAAGGGGGGAAAGATCAGCTTTTACCCCAAGATGCAGTATCTGCCATGTGGCAGGTGGCCTCACACATTAGCACAGCTGCCAGCATTAACAGCAGCACCAACACGTGCAAGCCAAAACAGATGGGGCAAACAGGTTCCTTTCCACCTCAGATTAAAGTGCTCACATGTGGCCCACATGAGGTGATATGGCAACACCAAAGGCAGTGAGAAACCATTAAAACACAGTTGCAGAGGGATAGAATTGCACAGAAGAGGAAAATGTCAAGCAGGGGCTCTGAATACATTTTTTTCATAATTCATCCTGCCCAGAGTGTCACTTGAATGTCAAATAAGAGAGGGGAGAGTGCTGTGCCTATTCCACATCCGCTTGATTTTTCTGCTGCAATTCTGATTATAATGGTTGTGCAGAAGGGAAACCTCCCCCTTCTCCTTGCTGATTTAGAGTGAGCAGATGGTGAAATTTTAATTGTGCTTTTTGAATTTCCTCCTTTTTATGGGTCCTTAAAATCTTGAGTCAAATCTTTTGTTTTGTTTGGACACCAAAAAGGAAAGCAAGTTTCCATCATGCTGCTTTAGGAGAAGCCCTCCTTTCACACCCTTCTTTTAGAACTTTCCTGGTACATTAAAGTAATAACTAGGGGAGAAGTTAGTCTTAAAACCTCCAAACTAAACAATTTTGCCTGCAAGCACATTTCAGACAACTATTAAATGAAAACAACATCCTCAAACCATTTCCATTGTTGGACCGCTACAATAAGAAGTGGTCTTACGTTCTGAGGTGCAACTCTGCTATGCAAAAGCAAAGTTTAGTTTTCCACTTCATACATGTTAATGCACTTATCTATCCAAGTATTTTATATGGCTCTGCTACTCTTTCTTGTTAATAAGCACTCCCATTTTCCAGGATCTTACAGAACATGTCTGTAGGTAGATGTGGCATAAATAGCAACAGTATTTTAGTAATGAACAGGCCCTTACCTGTATTTTTCCTTTCCAGTCTATAATCTATTATGGCAAGGTTTTCAATAGGTGGCCTGACACCATGAATTAATAAATACACATAAAGGAGTCATCATGTGTAATATTTCCCAGCTATTTTTCACGGTGGTGTTGTCCAGATGTTGAAACAAATACTGATGATTTTCAAATCTCTAATCTATACTTTAAAATGAAGGCGACCAGCAGAATGGAAGAGTTGGGTCTTGGCTGTGTTATTACACAGATGAAGGATGTTAGCAAGGATTTCTAGGATTATTTTCTATCTAGCCGTGACCTCCTGCTGTAAAGTATGTGCCGCACAGCTTCCAGCAATCCTCATCCTTTAACTGTAAACACACAGTTCCTCCATTTGATTTACTGAAAATGGTTTAGAAGACAGCCACATGGTCAGCTGCTATTGTTCAAATGCCTTCATGTCTGGAGAAGACAGCTGGAAATGACTCATGGGGTTAAACAGCAGCTTCTGAGACCCATAACTGTGTTCTTTATTATTGTGGATAAGATTTATACACCGTGCTACCTATAACCAAAGTTCAGTCTAGGAATTAAAATCTTTAAATCAACTTTTTGGAAAGCCTCTTCTATTTGTTTTCCACTCTTGTTTGTTTTTCACTTGTAAATTTGTGACATTTACACCTACCCAGTAGCAAAACTGCTAAAAGGGGAAACTAAAGTACAAAATAAGAAACCACCAACCCACCTACAGAATCTTTTTTAAAGCAGACTTTCGCTGCACCTGGGCATGGAACAAAAAGCACTCAGAAGCCTCATACTGTGGTGGGATGTATGCACCTAATTTCAAAAGATTTGACAACTTTCTGCTGATTAGCACAGCTTGTCTGGAAGGCTCCCAGGACATTTTTGACAGCACCTCATATCAGTTAAACTTGTGTGAATCCAAAATAAAGATTAAGCTCCCTTGTCCTCTTACCAATGTTAATGACTGCAAACCACTCTGCCCTAACTGGAGCTCAGGAAAGTCTGCACTTCATGTAATGAGCTCTCTGTAAAACCATCCTGCCCTGAATCTGCTCACCTGCTAAGGCAATCTGTCTGTTCACCACCAGCCTTCCTTGAAAAATTGTGGTTAAACAAAGTGCTTCAGTAAGATGATTTCACCCAAATTCTAACATATATTGTATATAGTGTAAAGGGCAGCACAAATAATTTAGTGTTCATAAGAATGCAGGAGCTTTCAAAAAGAGGTGTCTTACATGCAAATAAAAGAAATCCATGAAATACATTACCAGCTACTTATACATTGTAATTAATTTAACACTTTTCCACCTAGAATGTCTTTTGAAAATCAGATGTGTGGTTAAAAACGAATATACACCTTTCTCTACAAATCTACTCACTTTCAAATAGAAAATCAAATTACTATTCTAATGGGCTTGCCATATTTCCATGCACGTACATAAAAGTACATTTTTAAATTACCAGGTTACTAAGCAGTTTTAAATTGTGGTACAAGCCTATGTACAGTAAATTTAAGCCTCTGGAGAGCAGACTTGCCTTTCTTAATTACCTTCCAAAGATTTCCTTAAACTAGTCCCTGGACCCCAAGGCTTCCTAGAACCACTGCAGACACACTAATGCCACCTCTTGTCTGTCCTGCTGGATTTCACAACACAGAATATTTTTTAACCAATGTTCTGGACCCTTTATAAAATATTATTAAAAATGTTTGAAAATTAGAATACATATATATGTAAAGTAACCCCTTACTACATTCACACTGAGCATGTGTATAAGCATATTCCAAAAGGAATAAGCATCTTAAGTGTCTGGAGAAATAAACTGCAAAATATTCTGTATATAAAAATGACTCTAAGTACGCCAGTCTCTAACAAGCAGAATTCTTATGGATTGAGCCAAACGGGATCATAAAAGCTTTTGGCTGCTAATGTTGCAGAATCCCATCTGGTTTCATGGAACAACTTATTTTCCTCTCCATTTAAGCTTCCAGTAAGAAATTAAAAAAAAGAGAGAGAGAGAGAAAACAAAGAAGAGACCTTTTCTTATGTATGCAAATTATATCCATAAGTTATTCCAAACAGGGAGAAAATACTTCAATCTTATTACAGAACAAACAGAAAAACAGAGCCTAATTCTCAGCACACAAGTTCCACGTAACAGTAAACAGTCTGTATAACACACAGAAAAAGGGTAAGAAAGAAATCTTAAAGGCCAAGTTTGTAAGAATTCAAGTGAACGTTGATCAGATTTTGCCTGGTTAGCTGGGTAAGTACAGCATAACTGACCCCCCCCCCACACACACTCATTTGTTTTGTGGGTTTTAGTATTATTTTTTTTCTTCTTAAGCCCAACACAACCTTTAGTAGGGGAAAGAAGATTTCTTTTAACACTCCAGAATAAAAATTCTGAGTAATCCATGTTTCCTCACTCAAGTGTTCATTGTTAGTAAAGTTGGAGCAGAAAAGCTTTTTCAGCAAAGTAAACACCATCACAAGGAAACGTCTGGCTAATGGGGATATGAGCCTGAAACAGTCTTTTTATCTGATGTTGTTCTTTAGAAATATTTTCTGTATGTAATGCACAGCTCTGGTCCAATAAAATATGACAAAGAAGACTAAAGGGGTTTCTCTACAATGGAAGATGGTGTTTTATAGAATGCACTTCCTGTAGCTCATAAATACTAGATGTACTCTATGTTTTCCAATTTTTAGGGTGTGCTGAACTGCTGCTGAAAATAAAGGCTGGCATTATCTCTGTGGTAAATCAATTCTCTGGATAAAGATGTCGATTTTTCTTTGTATTAGGAACTGATTGAAGTGTTCCTATTTAATACGATGCCAAGATCAGATGACCTGTCATTCACTTCACAACTTAGGCATTGCTACAGCCTTTAAGAAATCACACAGATATTTTGTATCCTGCATAAATTAAGGGCTTACTAAAATGCATTACCTGACATGATGACAGAACACACACCTCAAGGCAAGCATGAGAATTATTACCCACAAAAAGAGGGGTTTTTAATGATTTTTTTAATCGTTCCATGACATATCAGAGTAGGCAGAGAACTAAGTAGTATTTCAACAGTTATGAAATGGGTAAAAAGGAAATTTGGTACTTAAAAATATTTCTACAACCTAAACGACTTGATTTTTCATATGGCTTTTAATTTCCAGGAACTGTAAAGCTACAACATAGCTTTATTATATTATTATTATATGCACATATAATAATATTGGTAAGTCAGCACTGAAGTGGCTGTTCTGCAATTCTTTTATAACATAATAGTGATTGATCTTATTTTATAATGGTACCAATGAAAGAAATAGTAAGACTCAATTGCAAAATACAGCAATACTTTCTAACCACTGGCTTGGATTAGTTTATAGATCCATTTAGCCTGCTTTGAAACTGCTGCCAAAAATTTTTTCGAGCATTAACTTGCTCTTGATTTAAAGCTCAGCAGAGGACTTAGAAAACAATTATGCATAGGTTCTAAGCATCTCAAAACAGAGTAACACTTCCCTGTTGAAAACTACCTAAGGATGTAAAAGAACACTTAAAAAAACGGGTGGGTGAAGGGGGAATAAAAACAAGTATTACAAGAGAAAAGCACCACCTTTCCCAGCAGAAACATTCCACCCTTGAAAAGAAACCCTTCATCAGTCCTTACTCCTCTAAAGCAAGAATTAATGACTGGCCAACAACATCACCTCACAGATAAAAATGTTAAATTGGGACCAAGAAGCTTTAATGTAACCCACTGATGACGTAATAAATAATGAAAAAAATCCTTGCAATATTGCTATCACTGAAAACAACATCCACTTTCTGGTTCATTGGTTCCATTTGTTACTCATTGCACCAATTTTTAGACACCTTTTCCCTGTTCAGTTTATGCTAACAAATGTCGGTGGATAAGCTTAAACAAAGAGAGATTTACTTGCAGAGTCATATTTTAAGTAAAAAAAAAAAAAAAGATTGCAAAGTTCTTTTCCTAGTAACACCTTTAAACCTGTGTGATCATAAATACAGATGATGCCAGGAACAGCAAGGATGCCTGAGAGATGACTCTTTTTACTGACATAAAGACTTTAATATTTATTATTATTTACTCATGACTGCCTATTTTTCACAAGTGACATTATGCCATTTCCTTGAAGTTGGAAGCGTTACCCCTTAATCCCTGTCCAATGGTTATATCCTGTATTTGTGGAATAAACTTTCCCAGTTCCAAGTGAAGCATACTGCAAACCTGTATCTTTCCCAGATATTTCACTGGCATTATTCCTGGGGAACCTTGGCTTGCGGAGACCTCTTGCCAAGTTCTGCTGTTCTTTCACATGGTTTCAACTCCATGGTTTTAAAACTTTGGGATTGTTTCCCTCTTAAGTTTGTACAGGCATGCCTCCACTCGTGCATTAATTCAGGTCACAAGGGTATTTTAAAGATAATCCTCACTAACAGTGCTTTTGTTTACATCGCAGACTTGGCTGGGAGGACACGAACTGAATTCTTTTTGGATGAAACTACACCTCAAAGCCAAGAGTGCACAACATGGAAAGGCTCAGGCTGAAGGAAGCTCAGGCCACACAGATCAGGCTCTCAGCACCAGACCCCTCGCTCAATAAAAGCAGTTTGATGGGCTGCTCTCATTAGTCTGTATTGCCAAGCATCCACTTCAATCATTTGTCATGGTTACCTCACTGAGCTTCATGAGGCTTAGGTTTCCTTAATATTCACTAGCATGACTCCAGCCCAAAGAAACGTCTTCCACACATTCCGATTGCCTTGATTTTTTAAATCCTTGCTTTCTGTCTTTTCTTCCCTCTATTGAGAACTGTTAGGCAACTCTTCAGCAAATTAAATTTGGTTCAGTAACTATTTTTTTTTTTTTGCTAGGCCTTCAATCTACTTACTAACCTTCAAAGACAAAGTTGTTTGCAAAAAGACTGTCTAACATGAAGTTGCTAAATTTACACTACTTTTACTACACAAGTTACCCTGTTCTTCTTCAAAGGTGCGCCCTGAATCCCAGAGAAATTACCAACACCCCCTTTTGAGCTGGAGCCTGAGTAATGTGATTGTAATGCAATTAAGTTAATCTTCTGGTAAACAGTTTGGAGAACACAAGATCATTTAATGGTAGACAAGAGACATTAAGAGCCTAGCTTTCATTTCAAGGATTGATTTTGAGAAAGAGTAGTGGGAGAGGGTTTCATGCTGTCATTAGAAGGGTGGAACAAGTAAACACGGCTGATTTGCATGGTGAGATCCTGACATCCACTGAAGGAGCACATCATCACGTACATGCTGTACTTGTGAAAGCAAGAATTTCATATGGCCAGAAAAATTCAACCAATTAAGTAGTAATCCATCTGACTGAACAGTGGCAAATTAATTACAAAGTGCTGGTTCACACAAACACAGATGCTTCCACGATGTAACTTACTGTGACAGGAGCTACAGAGCCTTGAACTAGAGTATGGTTACAAAATATTACTAAAAACACTTGGCATTTGTTACAAGAGAGCATTTAAAGTTCTGAACTCTGATTAGCTATTACACACAATATTAGTTTTGAATAGTAACAGTGCATTTTTAAATTTCAGTAGTCACACATGGGCTGCGAAAAATAATAAAAAAGGATCAGGGCATATCAAGTAAACCTTTGAAAGCAAACTTTCCTGACCTTTCTGGAAGAGGAGAGTGGGAGCCCTTCTTGGTAGTACCCTTTTTTGCTTTTTCAGTCTTGTCTTCGGTGACCTTCTCTCATTATCTATTTTGTTTTTCAAAAAAACTCACCCAAAACCAAAACAACAGTGAAGGGAGCTGCGAAGTTTCACTAGCAGAGTACTCAGGGAAATTTAAAAGAAGCAGACCAAAAAGTTTAGGAGCAAGATTTATAAGGATTTCTGTAAAACGGAAATAAGGCAAGCCAGAAAGAACTAAATAAATGGATGACACGAATTAATCATAAAAAGAGTGATTTTCCAACCGAGTAAAACTTTAAAAACAAGTAAAACTTAAAGCAAACAAACAAAAACCCAAACCAAACAAAAACTCCCCCCCAGCCCCACCCCTTTTGAGATTAAACACCATTTCTTGGCTTAATAAATGCTTGCTTTTAAGGACAAGCATTTTGAATCAGCGTTACTTTCACTTCTTATTACCAACAAAATGATATTTCCTAGTTAAAGCTTCTAAGAGATAAGCTGCTTTCCAAAACAGTTGCACAGCTGTTTTACAGAAGCTCTGAAGTGCAACGTTACCATTCCACATATTACCACATCAGAATGCCTGTCTGCAGACAACTAAGCTGAGCTGTTACGTCTGGTCTTTTACAGCAGCTTATCTTTCATATTCGTAAATAAAACACCCCAAGCAAATTACAGTCAGAGGGCTGAGATTAAAAGAAGGCTCCATTACATTTACATCCTCACGCTTAGAACTGCACTTGCCTCATGTGAAATTGCCCAGGAGTGTCGAGGCCATGCAGGCTCTCAGCACAGCTGCAAGTAGTAGTTAAACACAAGGTTCCCATGGACTGGTGCTGTCAGTATTAGAGAGGCACAGCTAGGAAAATCAGGATTTACACACTTACCTGATAGCCCTCCTCAGTCAAGAGACCCAGAAGGCAACACTTTGTATATGAAAACAACTGCACCATATTTCAGCTGAAAATGCTACAGTCTTAAGCCTGACCAGGCACATTTAAAGGAAATTAATAAATATGTAGGAGGGCAGTGTGCACAGAAGCAACAGCACAAAACACTGAGTGGGGTGTAAAGGCCAAATTCCCCGAGTCTCTTTCGGTCACTCTATTGCCCTTCAAGTGACCACTTAATGCAGACACCTACAGTGACGTGGATCATTCCCAAAAAAGGGAATACTCCCTTGTCTGCTTTGTTCCTTAGGCACCATGAACTTGTCAATGCAAACTGTCTTGGAGCACTCAGATAGAACTCACTCATTACTTTAACATCCTAAATGGAATGGGAGAATGGCATGGAAGTCTGACATCCACAAAAACCAACTCCCAAGCAGCCTTTTTTCACAGATACATGATGATTTTTTGCAATATGTGATTCTTGTACCAAATTCAACGTTTTTAGAGCAATTCAGGGCTGTAGCACTTGTGTATGTTAGTGATTTATGCCTGTACACCAAGGTGGCAAGGAGAGGTGAACATGCAGAGATCCCCTCAGGAGGTTTTATGTTCACAGTATGATCACAAATGTTCTAAAAGTAAGGGACAACTAATGGTTGAAGCAGTAATATGGGGGCAAAAATTATAAATAGCATTTTTCTAACAGGACTGTTCCCATTTCCACTCCTTCCAACAGGTCTTCATTCAGACCAGTGGCCCCATAAGGGAGGAACAGAAAGAGATGCTGCAGAACAGAATCAACCACCAAAAAACCAAGAAGGGGAACAATAATAAAAATAAAAAACTAGATGCTGTTTTCAAAAAGCACTTACTAACCACATTAGAGAGCAAAAAATAAAAGATATTAGAGTACTTCCCTCGGATTTGTGGATGGAAGAGCAAAGCAGTAGGTTCAAACAGCTTCCCATGACAGTAAAGGCAATCCATAAGATAAACATAGCACTTTATGTAGTTCAAAATAAACAAACAAAAATAATCAGAAAACCATCAGGATCCATACTATTCAAGGAAGTCAGAAATGCAGACAGATTTTATGTAAGAACTTAAATTTTCTTTGGTAGAAAAGAAACTGTTAACTTAAAATTAAATGTTTCATTTAAATAAGACATACAAGTGAACCACAATAATTACAAAATACTTATACACAGCAAAATGGTTTTACAAGTATTATTTTCAAGAGAATAGTTTCAGATTAGGTATTAGGAAGAAATTCTTTACTGAGAGGGTGGTGGGGCACTGGCAGAGATTGCCCAGGGAATTTGTGCTCTTCCCACCCCTGGAAGTGTTCCAGGCCAGGCTGGATGGAGCTCTGAGCAACCTGGTCTGGTGGGAGGTGTCCCTTGTCCAAGGCAGGGGGGTTGGAACTCAATGATCTTTAAGATCCTTTCCAACCCATTCTGTGATTATTTTAATTACTTTATTATCCAATGCAAAGTAAACCAGAAAATTATCTGCCCAGAACTCAGAGGAAAACTTCTCAGAATTATGTATTACTGTTCCTCCTTTGTATTTGATTTTTGTATAGATACTTAGATTCAGAGTTGACAAAAGGCCAAAGGTGTCACAGAAAGAGACATGAAAATACTTCCACGACAAACTCAACTGTAAGAACCATAGCATCCTGTAAGAAAGACTTCTCACAGTGAGATTTTCTTCCGGCAAAGCAGGGGAGTTAATTTTAACTATTTAATAACTGAGACTACATGACACTGTTCTCACATTTCAGACAGCGCCCTTTGCTCCAAATATTCCTCTATTAGGTGAGGCCTACAAGGCATGCTGACAGAATATTTGTGTGTTTTATATGCTGATGGGTGTGGGGAGAAGCTTTTGCAAGAGCTGTGTATTACATGTCCCACAGGGATCAGGTAATCACTGAGTTAAAGGGAGGATTCGGCACTGCCAGGGTCAGTCTGCTCGCTTCCCGAACGAGGGAGGAGGGATTAAAAGGGAAGAGGTGGCAGAACAAAAATAAAGTTCTTAATTTGTTACCTACGGTACATCTTTGAAACCAGAAAGTTTAATAAATTTATTTTTGAGAGTAAACCAGTCTTTATACACAAGAGAAGTATATAACACATTTCATAACAATGATCTAGTGAACCAGTGAGCTGTGCCTTAACTGTATTTTCAAAATACAACTTCCAAGAAACTGATGCACAGGAAGTTCCACCTGGATGTGAGGAAGAACTTTACTGTGCAGTGACCACACACTGGAACAGATTATCCAGAGAGGCTGTGGAGTCTCCCTCACTGGGGATATTCCAGAACCATCTGGACGCAATCCTGTGCCATGTGCTCTGGGATGACCCTGCCTGAGCAGGGAGGTTGGACCAGATGACCCCACTGTGGTCCCTTCCGGCCTGGCGCATTCTGTGATTCATATGCTCCTTAAGTATCGGGAAGAGCAGTCTGGTCGATTAGGTGGTGTAAAAAATATATGCAATTAATAAAAAACCCTTGGCAACAGAGATACTATTTTATTACATATACAGTGCTATATCCACTGGAAAATGGATAAACAAATTCCAAGTGAAACGAACAGAAAGCCAAAAATCTCTAGGATGTAAAGACCATCAATGAGCATATTAAAGTTAAAAAACCCAACCAGGGCATGTCATATATTGGAAGTTTTATTGATGGGAATGCAAATATAACCATGGCACAATCACAAAAACAATTTGTAACATTTCATTAAAAGCAATTCCTTAAAAACATCTGCAATCATCTATAACAAATACACTGAACATTTAAATCCTTGTATATTTAATCAAAATATTCTTACAGAAGTCTAATATAGATGGATAATAAAAACCAATGTCAAACTTTAATATAAAAAAATGGTAGAAATGCCAAAACTGGGCATCTAAAATCAGTAGGTATCTCACGTAGCTGTATTTCAGGAAGTGCTTATTATTCTTTCTCTGGAAAATAAATATTCCCATTTGCTCAAAAGGTGTCCCCCCAAAAAACAGAGGGGCATTTCCTGATGGCTAGTTATCACCTAAAACTCAAATGAATGCAGATGTTTATTGTTAACATAAATCTTTTTTGTTTTAAATATGCTCTCCAGTCACAAGATTCAATTTAATTCATCACTGTTCATACCTGAGGTGCTAGGTTGTCTACATTCAGTTTTCCTGGAAGAGATACTAAACTGAAACAAGTCAATATAGGCTATTTTAGCTGAACTGTTCATCTTCTTCAAATCATTCTTCCTTTCCAAGGTACTTGTTCACCTGCTGACAAAGGGTGTAAAAGAACGCCATAGATCCTTTATTTATCTCTCATGTCTTCATTGCTTGCATCTGATCTGTTAATAAAAAGAAACATCTGGTCTTAGCACAAGATGAATTCTTGCTGTATTTTGCTTTTTGGAAACATAAAATAGATCTAGACATTTTTGTGTAGTTACAAAAATGGGGGACAACACAGAGTTGTTTTCAACTTGTTTTCTTCTCCACTTCTTAAATTCCTGTACAGCAAAGTTGTTTTCCCCAAATCTTGCTAATTAAACAGGAAGACTCTTCCACCTAACTCAATTTTTATCTTCTTCAGGCTTATAAGATCACTTTGATGAGAATAAGACCTGGACGTTTACTTTACGAAGTACGCATTTCAATTCCTTGTACACATTTTGGCTTCCATGTAACTGAACATGAATTAACTGCCCAACAGCAAAAGATTTAAAGTTTGGTTTTGAATAACTCACATGAAAACTCTGCTCTCAGTAGCCACATTTCTCCATATTGCTGCCTGACTGCCACTTCTCAACTCACTCCAAACGTTTTCTTGGTTACCAAAAGCATCCAGCATCCCATTACAAAATGTGGAAACCAGCACAATTCCCCCACTAAGACAGAGGTTGGTTTTACCCTACTGAGGATGTGCTGTTGCAATAGCAACCCCATTCCAGAATAGGAAAATAGCAAACTCAGCCTTCACTAGGGGAAAAAAAAACACGACAAAACTTTCTGCCCCTGCCACCCCAACTGTGAAATGGGTCTGCAAAGAGTAACTAAGGAAAGCTTGGCTGCTCACAAGGAGAACTGTGCCCTCATTCACCAGGTGTCATTTCCTCCCCTGAATTTTATGGCAACCCCAGGCTGTGATTTAGGGACTACCATAACTACAGCATTGTTCCAAACATTTCCATCTAGTGCTCTAGGAATGAGGAGAATCAGAGTAAAAATTTGTTCTTGAAATATAAAAGTATTCAGCCATTAAAGAGTTAATTGCCAAACGACACGTGGTTAGGGAACGGTACAGTTTAAACTCAACTCCTCTTAAGCTTTTGGGTTCACTGAACCAGGGAGTTAAAGGAAATTTTCAGATAGAGCCCATCCATGAGGAATTTCAGCTCAGAAAATTAAGAATCCATGAGAGGTGAATAGCTATGAAGAGCTACGTGAGTGACAGTAGAAGTAACTGCTTGCTGTGCTTAAAAAAATCTACATCTATAACTTAAATATTTTGTCAGAAAATATTTACACAAGCATATGAGATCCTTTTAAGTAGCATGAAGCTATGTACAAAACCAAAATTTGGATTGAAACTTAAAAGGTTCTTTCAAGAGACGCAGAGGCCCTGAACATCGCAAGAAAACATTACTAAGCAAGAACTATGCCTGAAAGTAGGAAAAATTATGATTTGGAATCTGCCTCTATGATGATAGGATACAGCAGAGGAGGAAACTCAATGCTAAGATCTTGGTTCCCCACCTCAGAATTATTTTAGCTGGTGGAGGATACATCACTGCTCTTCTGTAGGGCAGTAAATATCTTTGTAAAGACTATTTTTGGCGAGCAGCCCTCCCTCTGAAAACATGACCGAATGTTTTTGTACCCTACAATAACTCGGTAAAACAAACCATCTTTTTCTAGTCAGCAGGACGAGTCTAAGTAGAAAGGACAGTCTGGTGTCTCCAGATCACTGGGGATGAGTTAACCCGGGGCCAGGGTTGGCTGTTATCCTTTTGGAAGGAGGCTCTGTCCCCGGCCCAGCGCTGACACCCGGCGGCCAGCGAGGCACAGCACAGGCAGGTGATGCAGTTCAGCTGAGCGCGCACCACCCAAAGCACTCACAGCACAAAGCAACGCCAGTCAGGGAGCTAAAACTGGGATGAATCAACCAAAACTACGCCACACTTCACTAATCTACACATTGAGCAGGAGGACAAGAGAGACCAGAGCCTTACAAACGCACAACAGAAGGAGACATAACATCTGTACCAAGTTTGTAATTACACAACATCTGTACTAAGTTTGAAATTAAAGATGCTGGGTGTCAGACAACATCCAAGCTGGATCTGATATTTTCCATGCAGTTATGAGTGTCTGCATGTCCTATAATCGTTATAGTGTAAGATGTTCTTCTTTTGGCTCTAGATTAAAGAGCTGAAGGTGTATCATTACAGCCAGTGTATTTGTCTGAGTATTTGGCTTATTTTCTTTCACCATTCCTTGATACATAACATTACGTAAAACTGGGACAGGACATTAAGAATAAACTGAAGAAGAAACTGAACTGCCACAATAAGAAATTGAAGTGTGGGAGCCGGTATTGTTCAAATGAAAGTGTTACACTGTTTGCAAGAGTGTGTATTAGTATTCCATAATACACTTTGGTCAGGGAAGCCCACACGATGTTTTGTGTATATTAAGGAGGTAGATGAAAGGCAAATATGAGATAGAGGTTTAGTACTCACTGTGTAATTTGATCTGACAGCAGAAATGGACAGAAAGAAAACAAAGAAAATAATAAAGAAAAAACCTTACAAAATGAAAAAGTTTAACACAATGGAAACAGAGCAAGAGAATTACATCTGATATACCTTGGAGCCAATCCACACCTTCTTGTAATCCTTCTCCTTTAAGAGCATCACTGGCACTGAAAGAAACAAATCAAATTACAAAAACATTGTAAAAATACCAGTTTTAGTTGAGTCATCACTATACCTGTAATTTACATAATTGCAAAGTAGCATCAGGTACAGTTTCCTTAAGTTTTCTTCCCATGGAGAAGACTGCTCCTCAAATGATACAGAGTACCTTCCCCACAGGGAAACACCATTTCATGATGTGGTCTGTTTTAATTCCAGTTTCAAGGCAGAAGGAACCATTCCTAGAACACGAGGCAGACACATTGTCCTGCAGCACCTCCTTCCTCAGACAACGCTGTAAAAGATGTTTACTCCCTCCAACAGCAGCCATGAATCATGGAATCATTTAGGCTGGAAAAGACCTTTAAGATGATCAAGCCCAACTGTCCTCCCACGCAGTTCCTACACATGGTGAGAATGCTGGAGGAAGGAATTATGTGTGTGTGTACACACTTCATTGAACAGCAACCCCAGCAGTGTCTGTTAATATATAAAACTACTCTGCTACACTGAGAGCAGTGTAAATCTACCTTTTGAATCACTGGGGGATAACTGTTTAAATGCCCTTCATTCTTCAGTTTATGGAAACCAGCACAGCAGTGAATCTGGACTGTAACGGCGGTTCCCTATAAAATGATCTTCCAAGAAGCTTGGGAATTCATCAGTGTGTGATTTCTGGACAAAAAGCAGCGACCCCAAAACAATGTCCAGGTAATCAAGTTTAATATTAAAGGCCCTAAAATGAAAATTGTAATTTTCAGCTGCATTTAGCTGCTGATTTCACTTTTATTTACAACAGCTGAGGACTTTAACAGAACAGAAAACTAACTTCTATAAAACGCTTCTGATAAAAGGAGAGTTTTTTTCCTTGTAAACACTAGCACTAAGTCCTTCTAAAGCTTACATCCTTCAGGAAGAAAAGACTCTAGCTCCTACAACTAAAAATCTCCTCAAATGTGACTGGGCACAAAGAGTACAGTGTCCCTCTGAATTCAGAAGAGAACAGTTTACTAAATGGCCTTTCAACAGCAGTTTACTGAAGCATCTGCAGAGTGGAAAAAAACTCCAAAGGCTTTATTGTTGATATTCTCAAACCTGCAAGGTAATCTAGCAGGAACCCTCTGATAACAATTCTACTCAATTTCCCAGCAAAATATAATGGCAGCTGTTCTTCTGATATGAACCCTGCTTTCTGATTTCACCGGAAATCCTCCACTCCATTACCTGGCTAACAGTTCTCCTGTGAAAACTTTTAAGACACAGTCTAAATGCATGCACTGTACATTTAAAATGAGTTTCACCATAAGTGTTTTAATATTACTACTGTTTTCACATGTGGAATCTGTCTTTTAGCTACTTGATTTCTTTTATACAGTAGTGAGTGGCGTGACAGGGCTAAAACAGGAATGCACAAAGTAACGCCAATAAAGGGATAGAAACAGAGAACTTTACCAGATATGCCAGGGCTTGTCTTTGATGTTTTCTAAGGACAGTAACTGAGACACTTTCACAGATGACACTGCATCCCTGAGGTCCATCTTGTTAGCAAAGAAGAGAATAGGCAGTCGACGGTGCTTAATATCTAGGCATGAGCAGAGACAGAACCCTCAGGACAAGAGGCAACACTTACAATCTCTGCATTTAACAAGGTACAAACAACACAACAGGAAGGTATTTTGCTCACCTGGAGCTGCAATTCTCTGAAGGTTGTATCCTACCAAGATGCACGCACTGTTGGGTCACTTGGCCTCTGCCGCACGCTTCCAGAATATTCACAAACTTCCTCGCAGGCTTTGGAATCCTCCACCCCCTCTCCCCCTACCTTATACCCACACTTCAAGCTGTAGATAGGAATTGCTGGTGAAGCTGAGGAGCAAGAGATCAAACCACTGCCTACAAGCACTGCACATCTCTGCTTAGTGAGGACTGGATGTACCAAATGTATGGAAAAAATAATTTGTGTTCATTCATAACATCACAACAATAGTTGAGAAGGGTAGTCTGAATTATCCTTTAGCATCCTAGAAAGAATCCATTACTTCATAGAATTTATAAAACTGGAAAAAAATGCACATGTCCGGACATCCTTTACTCTCCCTTCCCTTGAAGGACTTTTTCCAGAAGCTCTTCCAGCTAGCAGTGAGGACTACAGACCAAACAAAGTACTCTGGCAATTTCTGGGATACTTGCACATAGGCAAGCTTAAACCTCACAGATTACCCCAAAAGATTATATGGTCACTGAAGGGAAACAAAGCCTACTCTCTTCAAAATCACATATGTAACACTGCCAAAAAATTACCAGCACCAAGACTAACTCTCAGAGTTTTTCATATTATTTATACAAAGGGTGATATACAGGATTAGAGAAAATCTAGGTTTTAGTCTATCAATCAGTGCTTGATAGGAAAAGAACTTAACACACTACCACCTCAATGAAAATTGCTATGCAGGCCTTTTTTAAAATAGTAAAAAGAAAAGGTTATTTCACATAGGAAACAAGGTAAGGATTTATTTTAAAATGTCAAACATAAGCCATCCGCCCCTGCTGATGGGCAGGAGGATGATAAAACCCCCCAAAATCCCAGCAAACTGTCAGTGCTGAAATGGTTTGAACTTTCCTAATTATGTTCTTTTCAGCCTCCCTACTAAACCTTTCCACAGAATCAGTGGAGATAACACTACGTCCCCATATTCATTCAGAGATGGTAAGTGCTGATCAAAACACTGGCAATTTTCACAAACTGTTTACCCTACCTGGAGCTCTTTTCTCCTCTGATATCCATAAATACAAGTCAAAGGCCTCAAAATACACAGCACAGTATAATTACACCTCTGTTTTGATACCATAGTTGAACAGCTATTGAGTCTCCTGACTGAAACTTTTACATTAATTCACAGTATAATTAAATGAACCCTGGTACCCGCAGGTTATAGGTAAATTAAAACCACATAAATTAGCTGACATCACATATACAAACAGCCAAGTTAATCAAGGAGTTTCCAGTGTTTTTCTAAACAATTAGAAAGGGGCACAACCTACCCACCCAGACTCATAATGCAAACCCAAAGATATTTGCTAAATAAAGTCGTGGTCACAGAAATTTATATTATTTCCTAATGTGCAGTATTTCCCTCCCACACTTTTCAGTTACTAATGGAAAGCTAACATTTTCTAGCTGCAAGTAGTTATGAATTAACACATTGAAAAAATATTCCAGACTCTAGATGCGTGATGTGCAATTTTATACAAAGAATTTCAAGTTGACAAGAATTTCAGCTTAGTTTAGAAGCATGTGCTGGATGTCAAGTGGCCCAAGAGTCATCCTCTAATCCAAGTAATCTATGGACTACCATCTTTCAAAGTGCTGAAGAATTAAGGTTGAGTAAAAAACCAAAATATTATACAGTTATCATTAAACAAGCTGTTATGAAGAGTGCATTGTCCATTTATGTAAGTAAAAATAATTTAAAGTTCTGATTCACAAAAGAGTCCCAGCTAGGACAACTTCTAACCCCATTAATGCTCCACAGGACACATTCTCTTCTACTTGACAACCTCAGGCAAAGGCTGGCAAAAAGACAGGCAACTGCTTTACTGAGGGATTGCTAAGATTTTCAGAGACAGGAATTGATTCAATTCCATTCAAAACTTAAGTAAACACATACATTTAAACCACTCCAGGAGGATGACTGAGACAGAAGCATAGATTGGGAGGGCAGTAGGGTATGCAGCAAGAAAGGCAGCACAGAAATACAAATAAAAATATTGATATAGTAAACCAGTTATATATTGATTCACCTAACAGCTACTTTTATTGTACATTATTCTAGAAGATCTTTTTAAGCTCTTTGGTTCTCTTAGATGGGATATATCAAAATCTGATAAACCAGTGACACTGTTGCTGTACTGGAGCCAGGCTACTCCAAGGCAGAAATCCATCACTGCTCTCTCCTGGAATGCACTCGGTGGCCAGAGCCTGGTCTTTTGTAACTTGAAGGCACAACTTTATGAACAATTGAACATCACTGACCTGCTAGGTCAGCATTAGTGACCTATTAATGCCTAAATGAAAAGCACCACCTAAGGTTGCTTCTACTCTGTCTAAACAATTTCACTCTTCTGCCCTCTATTAAACCAGTAACTTCTTCCAGCAGCCTTTACCTCTCACCCTTGGCCTTGTGTGGTTCCACTTTACCAACAGAATTGGCTTCTCCTGCTGCAGTTAATTCCTGATTTGGTACAAAGTGCCCTGGCCTCTGTGTAATCCACCCGTAGCCTTTGGCTCACCTCATCCTCCCTTTGACTTTTTCAACACTGTCTTGCAGTGTCTGCATTTGAGGTAGCCCATACCCTTAAATAAGAAATTAGAGAATGAGAATAAGAAGGCCCAGTCAGCTCCAGCACCTTTGTTGATGAATTAAAGTGTTAGATACAGCCTTCATGGAAAATAAAGTCACGGGAACATTTTTGTCCCTATCACACATTGCTTTCCTTAGAAATGCAAATCAGCTTCTCCTTTCTCATTCTCAGCATGGGAATCTCACAAGTTAAGGGCTCTATCAGTTTAATAAATAATTAAGGAATTACAGGATTATTTCACTTTTAAACTTCCTAGATGTAGTTGTATATTCTGGCTAGGCAGAGCAACTACCTATAGTGCTGAAAGTGAAAACTGCATATTGCTTACACACACATCCCAGTAATGTTGGCTGTATGGAAAGGCAAAGAATTGATTGATTTCAGAACTTAATTAAGGTGTAGTCTCATGTAAAAAATCCCAAACCAAACCCCTAAAACCAAGACTCTCATCATGAATCCTCTCATATCCTCATCTCATGTATCCCTCTATAGGGAATTGAAACTGACTGGTGTAATTATCCCTCCTTATTTCTGGCTAAAGCATAAAAAAATATAATGAAGATGAAAAAAGAAAGGTAAATGTTACATTAAAAGAATTAGCTGTCTTCATGGAAAAAACAGACAGGGAGACACATTTTTGTCTGGGCTGGTCGTGACAAAAAGCCTCTCCAGCTTCCAACTCAAAGTCTATTCTTTTTCAAAACAATGTAACTTTTGATCTATATTGATTAATAAGAGACCAATCCAACACAGTGTAGACAGCTGACTGTAAATGTGAATAGGTAAAAAAAACCCCACAAAGTTGTTGAAGACTATTATTGTGCTGATATTCATGAATGGCTAAAATATTTGCAAAGTACTCAGAATGTGTCAGATAAGGGCTTTTCTTAAGACAACATAACAAACATGGACACAGAAGGGGAAAAAAGCCTCCTCACCTGGATGATTCAGAAGGGTGTCAAGTTCTTCTTTGGCCACAACCATTCTTAATTTGTCACTGCTATCAATGACAAAAATAATGGCTTGGCCTTCTCTGCATAACATAAAAAGAGCAAAGAGGCAAATTATAGGTTCTCAAATTGTGAATAAGAAAAGGTTTCAGCAGAAACACCAAAAAGAAGTCCAAACAAACCTGATTTTTCCTCTAATTTTTGTCATTGTTATTTACCATTAACATTTGAATCCAGTAGTATTTCTGAAATTCAATCTTTTGGTAACATGCATCATTTTTTTAGACATGAGGTTGTTACCTGCTCATACAAGGTTCAGTCTCCACACACCTTTTAGAAAAGCTTGATTTTGCTATCCAGACTGAAAAATGAACTCAAAATGTAACCAACTGCTATTCTGACAGTGTGGTCAGGCAGACAAAAAACCCATAAAGACAGATCTTTACAGAAATTCTGTATTTCCTACACTGAAGTTTATTTAGAGAAAGGTCAAATACCATTTTATAAAAAACCTGTGTCCACAGCTAGGCATATGCAGGTTATTTTAACTTTTACATATCCTGCATAAACAGGATTGTTCTTTTTTTTCAAATAACAGGTAAAAACATTCAACTATTTCAAATCATTAGGACATTTTGCTGACAGTATGACCACAGTCATAACATATATGCAACTATTCAACTCATTATTTCAGGATGTTACTGATATTTTATGATTTGATGTTCCATTTACTGAAACTTGTTTTGAAAACCAAATAAAGTCTCACCAGTTCATAACTCACCAGTTATAGAGACCCACAGGAAGTATATTTACTTCATATTTTAATGTAATCACTTCTCCTTCATTTTACATTTCTCTGAGAGACCATTATGAATACAATCTTTACCCTCCAGCACCATCTACCTTTGTATTTTGATAAGAAACAGTCCTAGACCTACTGGAAACCACAAATAACCTGAGCAGCCCAAGACTATATGAGAAGGCCCGTTCTTTTCTGGTGTGCAGAACCTTTAGTAAATAAAGAGTTTGCATACTAGCTGGAAATGCCTAAATAATTTTCACGAGCATACGGCATTTTACCAGAGGAATCAAGAGTACTGGCACGTATTTACCACCAAAAAAATAACTTCACAAAGAAGTAACAGGAATAGGGACACAACATGACTTTAGGATTATTTAAGATTAATGTACTTAGAGGATGACCTAGAAGATACTTTTAAGCTAAATGGAAGGAAAGTCAAGACTTGAAGGACTCCAAGGGAACTACTCTGACACTTGACCAGGTTTGATTTCCATTTTGCAATTCTTGCAAAATTAAATCTTGCTTAACTTTTTAAACTGAATAGCACGTAATTATTTTATTAATATTTTTATTTAGTTAATGCAAATTATTGTTTGTATATTATTCTTAGAAGTTAATCTTAAATATGTGCCTACTGCACTGGATCAGGAACAGAGGTGGATAGAAGTGCATTTTCACTGTCAGCATAACCTAAAAAACTCCCTTACTGTTAGGGAGGTATTGTTAGGATGAAAAAGCCATTTATGCCCCACAAGGGACAAGTTACTGCATCAAATACAGCAATCACAAAAATTATTTGCTTATGAAGCACTGTGCTAACATTTTGAGAGTAGCCTGAGGGCATCAGTTACTGAAATGCAAATCTGACACTCTTGAACAATGCAGATCTCCTGGCCACACATTTTCAATGCTAACACAATTTGTACAGGAAGGAGAGGAACCATTAATCCTCAATTAAAAAACATTTTAAGCTCCATCACAACTGATATTAATATTTAATCAATATTATAATCTTCAGAATTTCTCCCTTCTATTTCTCCAAGCTACTTCTGCATGGTTTAGTACTGTTCCTGTTATCTAGATCAGGATCAGGCAATACAGAATAGCAATGGGATGATGTAAATAAAGATTAAGTTTCACTAAAAGCTACAAAACCAGAGAATGGTGTCTATCTGCTACCAAAAGGCAATATCAGAGTGTTACAAAATACAGAGAATGTCCTGTTCAGTAAATAACATGTAAGAATGTTCATTCAGGTTCTTAGTTCCATGTGCCTTATTCTGAGGTTCATTTCCCTCACCTCTAAAATTCTCAGCCATCAGCCAACATCATTTAGGTTTTAAGTTGTTGACCTACAGAAGTACTGAAAAATTGGAAACCTAATTAATCTTGAGCTTTCTTACAGGATTGGTTTTCAGGTTTCAACATTTAAATCTCATCTCTAGTACGTTCCCCGAAGTTACCTCTGAAAGCACAGAACAACAGCAGATAAAAGGTTTCATTTTTTAGAACAGAAAGTTGTGTTTATCCAGAATGACCTTCTGTCAAACACCAAGTATAATCTTCTCTGAATCTTTTCTAACCACTAGATATTACCTTACTTCTGTTTAAATAACTTACAAAACAGCTAATATGAAGAGCAACGCTTTAAAATAAATTATAGGCTTACTTGTAGTAGTGTTCCCAGAGGTCTCTGTATTTCCCTTGACCTGACATATCAAACACTGTGAAAGACAAACTGCAAAGAAAAGAAGTGGATGAGGCACAGAAACAAAGAACAAAACTCAAACCCAACCCCAAAAAAAAGGCCAGATCAACTTGAATCCCAATCAACTGAGAAAAATTCCCAAAGGAACTCTGGTTGCACTATCTGCCTTCAAATGATCCTACTCAGTTTTGCAGTCTTATTACAGAAATATTTCACAATGGACAATGTGTTTATTATCTGAATAAAAGAGCGAAACCAATTATTTAAAGTTACATCAAATACAAAATAAGCTCCCATTCAGTCTATTATGCTACTATCAAATACTGTTTATGGCTAAATGAAATTCAGATGAACCATGACATAAAATCCACAGCCTGTCTTAAATTCTGTCCCTAGACGGGCATAAATGTATGTAAATAAAAGGCTTTTTAAAAAAAGAAAAATAAATTCCACCTTTAGAAAAAGAAGAAATTACATTCTGGTAAAAACAGGTGAGTTCAGATGACCAAGCTACAAAGAGCCGTCTTTGCAATCGTGAGACTTCACCCAAACACTACATACAGCAAGGCAACTTACATAACACTACAAAAAATCCTCATTTTTGAGAATTCTCATTGTCAAAACTCCTGAAATGTCTACAGAGGCAACATTGACTTCAGTATTAGGCTTTCCTGTTTAAGGCAGTCCCAAGTAGCTCCTCAAGTGGAGGCCACACCAAAACAAGGAGGTTTAGAAAAGGAAGCTCTCCAGACATCCTTTCCACTTCATGTCCAGACAGAGAGTTGTGGGTTTGTGAGTTTGTGAGGGTTTGAAGTTTTGGGTGGGTTTTTTTTAGGGTTTGTTTTCGGTTTTTTTAATCATTCTACATGGTGTATTTACAGGTCATCATCTCTCCTACTACAGGATCAGAATAAAAGAAAGTGATATAAATTAATTTACGCTCTCACACAGAAGTCCCAAACCTGTCTGATGTGCTTTATTGAGACAGAGCTCAGTTGTGAAGGCTCTTAGAGAAATATGAAACGTCTTAGTCTCACACATCAGCTCAAGGAATAAACAGTTTTCATGCAGATCTCCCACTCAGTGAGGCCGCACTGCTTGGTTTGAAGACTAACTGCACACATTAAAAACATCCAGTGAAGGCTACAGAATAACAAAATGACGCTGCCTCCCTGAAATATCTTCCTGTCACGACATTCTTAATCTAAATCTTAGTGTTCATTCAACTAATGACTCATTACTCTGTTTCCTGGCCTTTGCTCTGGCCACCTTTACATTGCTAATGCTGTAGCCATCCTTTTGCATTTAATGAGATTACACTGCAATCTGTTCAGAGTACCTCCAGTGAGAGTGCTTAATTTAGGTTACCAGATTGAGAGTGGAATATAGGCTGCCACCTCAGCAGCTGCCTCTCCTCCAGCCTGTAACAGTGCCCTATTCTGAAATTCCCAACAGACAGCGATCAGATGTTTATACACACTACAGCAAAAAACTAAAGAACTTTTAAAATTTTTTTTATACTAGTTTTATAGCAGCACAAAATACACATTATATTCTATCACACTCAGTCCTGCACCATGATTAGGTCTCATGGGTTCTACATTTCAGCAAACTGCAATGTCATGTCAGTACAGCACCACACATGATACTCAGTTACAAACCCACTGAAAGAGATAATTAAGACCAACTATTGTATAATAATCACTACTGCTAATGAAGAAAGAAATTACTACCTTGAAGTCTTGAATTTCTCTATACTGAATCCTATTGTTGGAACAATGTCCTGAGTTTGAGCCTTTGAAGGAAAAAAAGTATAAATTTTACAATCAAATTAGAAAATGCAAATACTGAAATATATTTGAAACATGAATACATTACAGAGCTATTTTTCCCCAAACTGTGCAATATTAAAAAAGTTCCCAGAAAAGGAAAGTAATTCAGAATCAAGGATTTGTATTTTCTGGGGAATAGAGTCAACACTATTGGAACTGCCAAAACACAAAGCATTATTAAGAGATCTGTCTGATAACTGATTTACTGCTGAGCTGGCCAAGGAACCTAGCAGCTAAGTTGGTAGAAAAGAATAGCTCCTCTAAGAAGCATCGATATTAGAGCAGGAAGAAAGGTCACATCCCATAGATTACAGAGCTGTCTGAGAAAGTGACATGCAATCCTTGCACAGACTCCTAGAGCCCCTTATTCCAAACACCATCCACAGGCAGGCGCAGAAGAAACAACTGCAGACAGATGGAAAAACATTTGTATTTGCCAGGCCTAATATGTTGCTCCTGGGGCAAAGCAGCAGTTCTTAAGAAGACTGGGTTGACCGAGAGCTCAAAATCACCTGTCCATTGAACTTACTAAAAATAAACAATTTTATTTACTTTGATCTAATGACATTTGTTGCATGCTAGAAAATTTGGCATGTCTTCTAAGTGCAGGACTTAACACAAGTTGGATGCAAAGTTATCCTGCTAAAGCAACACGATAGATGAAGTAAGTTCTCATTACAAACAAATTCTATTTATTCTTCTCACGTAATTCCCCTGAGACCTTCTCTAGTGCCCATTATTGTATAAATCTTCAAGTCTGTGTTCAACTCTAATTAGGAATCCTTTACTGCTTAAGGCATGACATAAAAACCCTCTAAAAAAAGGTCTCAAAAATTACATAAAGATACAATTTTCGAGGTACAAATTGTAGCCTTCCCCCCCAAACAACTGGCAGCAGATAGCAAGCAGTTTATAGTCTTTGTTTATAACTCTACTCAACTTTCAGTGGAAGAATAATTGCCAGGAATGGAAGAGTAACAGACTCTTCACCATGTCACACTTTTTAAACAATGTCCAGTGGACTCATCAGGTAAAATTCAATAAAAATTAATAATAATTAAAAGAGCTGTGTCCTGATATAAACAGCAGAAATCAGTTTCCCAGATGCATACAACCACTGAACATGCCCACCAAAATTCATCTATTTCTAGTCCATAAACATATCTAGAAACAAAGTAATCCTACTTTCATTTTTGCTCAGATTACTATGCACTCCTAGTGGCCTCAAACACTTTTCACTGGATGAATGAACTGCAAGTATTAATGGTACTTATTCTGAAAATTATTCTGCTTTGAAAATAGTGACGTCACCCTCAAATGTGCATTTTCACATTATTTCTTTTTTTACTATTTCTTAGGCACTTACTATTTTTCAGGAAGAGATTAAAATAAACACAATAAATTGTTGTACAATTGTATTAATCCTAAATGTTCAACATCACTTGTAAGTACAATCCTGTGGCAACTATTTAAGTGATTGAAGTGACTGTTTCAGATCCTGATTTCAGCCATCATAAACCTTTCCTTATTGGGTGATCTTAACCAAAGTGCGCCACATTAACAGTGGGGTTTTTTGGAAAATAATGTGCATGTGAATGCTTACCCCTCGTTTCAGTTACTCGGAAAATTTTAAAATATGTTTGTTCCACTGTACTAAATCACAAGCTCTTCACATCTTTTCCATGGGCACACCCAGCATAACAGCATGCAAACCCAGACTAAACAAACACCCAGCAGCGAAGCAAGCAGCCTACTTACATTTGAAGGTTTAAGTTTATTGATGATCGTTGTTTTGCCGCTGTTGTCCAAGCCAAGGCACAAGACGTGAACCTCCTTTTTCTTCAGCCCAAGCCATCCTGCCAGCTTGTCGAACAATCCCATGGCTGTGGATCAAAAACACAGGGATCACCTGTTTGTTCAGAGAATCAGAGCAGGGAATGGCTGTTGGCAAAGTGCTACATGCAGGGCAGCGCTGGCACCGAGGGTGGGCATGGGGCTGAGCAGCCTCACACCCGGGAGAGGATGGTGTGAGCAGGACCCGACACAAACACTGTCCCAGAGGCTGGCTCTGCACATAAGCACATGGAGGCTAAGCTGATTACAGGCAGGAGGCCTCGATACAAAAGTAGACTGGCTGTTTATAGCCCTGTCTATATCACACAATCTCCTTGATTCACCGGGCAGCAACGTTGCCATCGTTCTGAGCAGCCCAAACAGGGGCGCGACTGCAGCGCCCCTAGGGCTCCCACCAAACTGAGCTAAAAAAAAAAAGAAGGGCCATTTTATTTACCTCAAATTGTCAGCAGTCTGTCATTCAGACAACAAAATACTATTTCCCTTCTTCAGCACCTGCTACACAATTTACTGAACCCTGAATAAATAAAGCACCCTCTGTTGATTCAATTCAAACTCTAATTCTAACAGGTTTTGCCATATTGACATGCATAAATCAGGAACTCTTCATTCACTACAAATAGAAACTGATAAAAATAGATCTAACAGACACCAAAACATTCACCCACACGTCAGGGAGATGCCAAGCCTCTACTGCTGCCCAGACTCTGGCTGAAGTTACCTGGCAGTGGCACATTCAAAGGAGCTTATAGCACGTGTTCCCCCGCGATACCTGGCTAAACACACTCTGCAAAGAGGATAACCCTTGTCTGTCCTGATTGAATTCTACTAGAAATAATTTCAGCAATCAGACAACTGAAATACTTGAGATGCCTTCAGTGATAAAGCATTTAATTCATGTCAGAGTTTTCTGGAGTTGTGAAGGCTGGTTTTTTTTTTTTTTCTTATTAAAATAAACACACACAGCACTGGACAACTCAGGTTGGAAGCTTAATTACCCCTGGAAATCATAGCAGGAGGGGGAAAAGGTAAAAAAACCCCCATCAATAACAAATCTTTGATCACACTTCTTCACTAACTGATTGCAAAATGATGATTAACTGCTTTCCAATAATTTTAGAACTTTGCATTTAATAAAGTCACATAAGTAATCATTCAGGCTAAAGGATGATTTTTCCTTTTTAAATACAGGTATTTTTTAGAGCTTTATCAAGTGCATTTTGATTCAGGACTGGTAGTGATCTACAGAGTGCTTTGTGCATTACAGCTGCACAGAGTTATGACCAGGTTAAACAAACCCAACATTAGTTACAGCGAGTTTCTCATTCTAACTCCCTTTGTTTTATGCCCCACTCGTTTTCTAATCCATATATACAACTCTGAAAGCAGATGAAGGCTGATTATTATCAAATTAACCTGACAAAACCCTGCTCCAAGACACATTACTTTCTTATCCAATCAAGAGCTTCAGCTATATATTCTGGATGATAGGGTCAAAAAAATACATTGTAGGCACTCCTGAAATGAAACAGGAGGAAATACAAGCCCTTAAAAATACTTCTAGGGCTTCACTTTTAAATCTGAAACCCTAAATACTCGGCAGTTCCTAGCAACATTTCAATTACAGCCATGTGTTTCAAGCAAACTTTCCTACCAGTTGGCACAGTCATTATTTAAGAACACAGTGGGAAAGAAATGTACCCTTGACTTCTTGCCCTGCTCCTTGTTTCATGTTTTTTCTCATCTGTGAAGAGTTACAGCAGCTACAGCTGGCACAGCTGCCTTTTTATTTTTTTTTCTCTTTTTTGCTGGCTTGTATTTTGCCTGCAATGCTATAGAGCATACATCAGACATCTCCTAAAATTATTTAAGCCACAGTTTGGTGCGGGAGCTCATCAGCAACCTCTATAGGCCTTTTTCTTAAGAAACGATGTTCTTTCATGTCTGACCTCTATTTTCAAGCCTAATCAACAACAAAGGAGATTTAATCCATGAAATAGAGAGCAGCCAACAAACAAGTTCTAAGTGATGTCCAGGTGTTAGAAAGGCAAATCTTTCGGTAGAATTGGCTTGTTTAGGTTTAGGGCTGGGTATATTTCAATGGTCTCCGATCCAAAAGAAGGGAAAGACTGAGCATACGGACTAATTACCATGGGAAACGAGAGAATCATTGACCAACAGAAGACAGGACACTAATTAATAAGAGAACTAGGTGACTTGCAGTCAGTGAACATTACTATCTCTGTTTGCTAAAATGTATAAACAGTGAAAAGCTTTGGCAGTCGCCGTGCTGGCTCGGAGGATTCGCCGCTCAGGGCCCCTTCCTGCGCAGAACCATAAATAAATCAAATACCTCGCCTCTGTGTGCGGCTCGGCCTCTGGCACACCGGGCAAAAGGACCTAATTCGGGACAACACCTGGATGCTCGGGATCGCAGCTCCCAGGCCCGGCCTTCCCTCCCTCCCTTCAGCAGCACAAGGCCCCGAGCCGCCCCGGCAGCCGGCAGCGGCCGCGGGTCTTTTCTCCCAGGCCGGGACAGGGTCTCCTCTCCCGGAGCGGCACGGGCTCCCCCCGGAAGGCCGGCACAGGGTCACCCCTCCCCGGAAGGCCGGCACAGGGTCACCCCTCCCCGGCAGCGGCCCCGCGTCCCCGCGGCCGCAGCACCGACCTGGGCCCGGGAGGCGCCGGCCGGGCACCCCCGCCGCCGCCGTTGCCGAGGTAACCGAAGCCCCGCCCACTCCCCATCCACCAATCCCGTCCCGTCAGCCCCGCCTCTTCCGGCCAATCGCAGAGCAGGCGCTGGGGCGGGGTTCGCCCGAGGCCACGCCCCCTGCGGCGGTGGGGCTGAGAGGAGCCGCGGGGTGGGCTGAGGGACGTCTCCTTCATTCTCCGTGTCCTGCGCTTACGGATTTTTTTTTTTTCCAACCACTGCCTCTTTTCCTTGCATAGCAGCCACAAGAGTGCCTGGATAAATCCTCTTGAGGATTGCGATTAACACAGAAGGAAACCGCTAAATACGGACGGCCACCCGAGGTGTTCGCAGCGCCGCCCGTTCCGAAGCGGGCGCTTTGGCAGAGCAGGGAAAACCCCAAATCCACGCATCACTGGGGCAATGGCAGCAGCAGGGCTTCGGGGAGAAGGCAGCCTGGCCAGGCCGGGCACAGAGGTTGCAAATACGCTTTGGATATTTTTTTGCTGCGTAGCACAGTCTCGTCAGACTGGTTCTAGGTATGCTGCACGAACGTAAAATCACTTAAAACACTTAAAACGAGAGCTGAAAGGGAGCACATACGGACTAAAACCCCGTCTCTTTTCTACCACATATTTAGCTGCCAAAACTGTCCTCGGTTCTGTAACAGTGAGCGCTGTGGCTTCCCACGCTGCTGCATTTACTAAATGCTGACCAAAAGACTTCACTTTTTAGCTGGAACAGCAACAGGAGTTTCCTTCACCCTCCCACCACTGCTGAGGGATTCACAGGATGTAAACGCTGTTCTGTACTCACCCTGCATGGCCTGGAAGTCCAAGCCAGCTGGGATAACCCAGTCCCCTATGCTCTACCTCACTGCAGTCTGAGATTTCTGCGATTCCACATTTTAAGTGCCTTTTTGGGTTTGTCCGTCACTTTCGAACGAAAACAAAACATTGACTGAGGGGTGGAGTGCATGGTTCTGCTCCCACTTCCCGAAAGGTGGTCTATGCTGCTCCTCGCCTGGAAGAAGCAAATTTCCTTCATGGAGCTCCATCCCTTCATTCTGAAAAACTCCAATCTAGTTTCCGGTATGCTGAATGCAGGTTTTAGACTACAGTCCCAACTTCTGCCCCAGGGAGAGGAGGGAGAGCAGAGGAAACAACTGTTTGATAGCGGACAGTCCTTTTTGTTAAAAATAATGTCAGGAGCTCTCAGTTATAATGCACTTTGCATTGACTTTTAAAGCTCACAAATACTACAAATATTTTGTCTGCTGTTTGGCTTTCTAATTCTTATTGTTGCTTTCACTATTATTAGAGGTTTGAGGTAAATTGCACTTGTGATTTCGTATTTCCTGTATCAGGAAGGTTCCGACTAAAAGATGAGATTCCCTTGTAGTGGCATTATGAGCCACTAAAGGAAAAGGCAGGGAGCATAGATCCCACAGTGAAACGCTGTGATGAAACACGTTCTAAAAGCTAATAAGGTTGTGAGGTATATATATGGTAGAGAAGAGTGTTGTCTCTATTTGAAATCAGTCCCTATCTGAGGAGCAGCTCAGAATTCAGTGGAGAACACAGAATGGCAAAGGCATTTCTGTAATCAGATCTAAAATGAAATATTCATTCTTCATTATGTACACTGTGCTAAACCTGACAGTCCCTGGTGAGAAAGCTCTACCCATGTAAAATAAGCAGGATGTAATGGACTGTGGGCATCTGACATTCATTTCCTGTTAATCTGCAGCTACTTCTGTTCAGCTGTGCATTGCATGCATGTGATTTTATGCAATGAAAGGCTCATTATAACTTTAAGCTTTTTGAAGTAGGGCCTGGTTATTGTAGATGGCATTTACTTCTTTGTGAATCGTGGTACATAATATGATCAGTTTTAAAACTGCTTTTGTCAGTGAAAGCTTTGACAAACACTAAAGAAGGAGTTGCATGGCTCAGTGAATCACTATGAGGAGGGTGAACAGTACTGCAGAATCTTAATAGCGCATTAAAAGCCATTTAAAATTCAGATTCACAGTGTTTCCCAAGAAGGAGAGAACACTGCTGTTTGCAACTTTTAATGTGCACAGTTTTTTCCCTGATGCTGTGAACTGTGTGTGCTTTTTGAGCGTAAATGCTCAGTGGTAAGCACCGAAGAGCATTTTTTAGCTGAAAAAGACAACACCACCCCGAAACATCTCAAGTGTTGGAGCATATTGCCGGTCCATCTTTATTAGTACACCAGCCTGTGTTAAGCAGCTGGGGTTTTTTTTTGCATGATCATGTACGACAGGCTTCACTGTGGATCATTATATTAGTAACTTAAGGGCAAACAAACACCATTAACTCAAAAATAACCACCAGTACTGTAACTTTTATTTGCTAATAAATATCTTAATAAACAGGCTTACCCCATCTGTAAGACCTGATAATGCCTCTTAGGAAATCATAGAAAAATAAAATACAATAATAATCAATAACTTGTACTTTGTACAAAAATCTCATTATGTTGCTCAGCAGGTAGTTTTGCCAAACCCCATATTCTTTCTGCAAAGAGATGGCATATGTGATGCAATTCACCTTAAAAACACTCTAATGTTGAGAGCTGAGCATTCTATTACACTATTAACTTGTAGGCATGCCAGCACATGAAAATTTACATGAAACATCATAGCATCGTAGGAATAGAATCATAATAATAAAGAAAAGAAGATAACACCACTTTTCAGTAAATAATAACAACTTCACGTCTAATGTAAATTCCCCTTGGGACTGCAAATCAGTAGGGTAAGCTTTTTATTCCATGGATATTCCTACAGTACTGTTATAAACAGGCAAAAAGAAAATGCAGTGGGACGTGTATGGGAGATGTATTAGGTGAAGAAAAGTAATTTTGAAGAGTGAGGCAGTCCCAGGGGGAAGCATCGACACTGGCTGTGCAATGTTCAGTCTCCCAGAACGAGCAGTTCAGTGCCACACGAGTTCAGACTGATGGAGGAGCATCCCAGAGCCTCTGGTACTGCAGCAGCAGGGCTGCTTTGCTGGGAGGTGAGTGCTGAAGACTGAGCCACAGGTAGTTGTCATTATTCAAATACGTCTTGGTTAAAGAAGCAATGGCAAAACAAACCTTAGCAGGGGTCTTGAAAGAAAAGGTGGGTTTCAGACTACTGGTAAGGATATGAGATCTGTGCTGAGGCCATGGTTTGATTTTGTAAAATAATTTGCGAGTATTATGAGTATACCATTGCTTTTGAAGCCATCTACCTCTGAAGTTTTGACATGGCTGCTTAAATATATAATCTAAAGTGTCCGTCATCAAATATTTATTCATATATACACATACATTGATACATTTTATGGCTATGCTAGAACAGCAAACTATGAAGAGCAGTCATATTTAGTTTTGTACAATCTAATTTCACAGAAGAGACAGAGATTAAAACCCCTTTTAATTCAGATACATTTAAAACCAACACACAGAAATAGATAGAGGCTATCCTGAGAAAACATACCAACCACGTTATCTTCCAAAAGTAAATCAAAGCTAATGTTTGGAAGGTAGTAAAATATTCTTTTTGTATTTTTTTTCTGAAAGTCAAAGTGGTTTGTTGTTTTTTTTTTAAAGTGATGACAAAATTAAAACTGTTAATTCCAACTAGATCAATGAATGTTGCTTTGCTATAAAATAAACTATTGCCTTTCAGTAAACAGGGTTTCACGTGATCTTTTAAATATTTTTTTTTTCCTTGCTAAACTGAAGGTGCAATCCTGAGAAGTGCAGAGAAGTTCCCGAAGTCAATAGGATTTATACCACAGCAGAGAAGAATGAGCCCTTTTTATGTCTCTGGGTTTTCAGTCACGGCACTGCTGTGTGTGATGTAACTGATGCCACCAGAGAATGTTGATATTGGCCTCAACGGAAGCAGATGGAAGGCTCTAGGTAAGAGCAACAAACACTGAATCCCGTCACCAGAGTTAACAAAGAAACAACTTTTCCCACTTCTAGTGTGAAACAGACCTCTCAACTCTACTTAGAAAAGTTGGGAGAAGAAATTGCTGCAGAAGAAATGGTAGTAAAAATGCTACACTGCCAATTCAAAGCTAACTGTTTCTTCAGGAGATAGGGAATCATGGCCATTAAGCTGTAAAATGCTTATAGGTTTCCTTTTTAGGAATCTTGGAGTAGGATGGTTTTATTCAGGTAGGGAATAAATGAAAGAATCCAATAAATGGAACCACTAAGAGGGCATTTATTATTATATTTGCTATTGTGCCATTCATTACCTGGCAAATCTCAAATCTCAAAATTTTAAACTGCAATGCACCAGGAGTATGAAGCAGCTTGTTCAAAGAGGCAAATCATCAGCCAGAACTTGTATTATAAAAGGGAGATTATATTGCATCATGGTTTATGTTTAGGAAAGAAGAAAGATAGAAAAGTCCTGTTTGTTTTGTAGGTTCTGTGTGTTTAATCAGGATGGTGGTTTTTATCCTGAATTTAAATCCAGAAGTTTGGGAAATTATCTGGGGAAAAAACCCCCACAAACCCAGACCATTTCTGCTAGTTACCCTATTAGATGTGTAGGTCATTTAGGTTACTAATTCCAAAGTCAGAGTTGACCGCCCACTCCAGAGAAAACAACAAACACTGCAGCACCCAGCTTTTGTACCTTGCGGTTTATCTTTTCCATGTTGAAGGTGACCACAGCCTATCTGATCACATCCCTGAGGTAGCAGCCTTGTCTTTTAGGCTCGGTGCACTCTCCTCCCCATTAACTGAGGCCATATGTTCCACACAAACCTGTAGAAACCTTTGATTCAAAACCTGTTTCGGTCAATTGACCTCTTCTTATGGCTACAACTGACTTTGGATCATGCCCTGAGGGACCAACCTGCTTCTCAACCTGAAATGCTTCAGCAGAAAAATTAAAACCAGCAAAAAGTCTTAGCAATCCCTTTGAATGACAAGACAGTTCGTGTCCTAATAAGTGTTGGTTCTCTAACAACAAATTAACCATGACAGTAGTGGGGTGCAGGAAAGGAGAGTCTGTTTGCAGAGCTAAAGCCTACCTGCAGAATATATGGACATTGGGCTTCATCCCACTGCCATGGAAATCAGTAACAAACTCTCACTAATTCGGATTCCAGCAAGACTATTGCCTGTTGACACAGAAACTTTTAATTCCTCGCAGTCACATCTCTGTCCCAGGAATTAATCGAGCTGTTCGTTAAAATCATTCAGCAGGGTTTGGAAATACCGGGTGTTTTAGAGCAGAACTTTCCCAAGACAAAAATGGAACTTCCCAAACTGACATTTAGTGACTAAAATAATCTACAGATTTGGAACACTGGCTGCACCTTGTCTTTTTCAGCTAATTGTATTGTACACAAAGAGACTGTGATGGTAAGTTATACAGCTCAGAGCACCCAGCTTCGCAAAGAAAAAAAATTATAATCCTATTATGCATTTCCTTTTTGCCTCTTAATTTTCAGTTAAAGCTCAGTCTGAATGAGAGAAAACTGAAAACTTGGTTTCTAAGCCAATGTTAACTGGAGAGTTCTACTTTTTACTGTTTATTTAGGTTCCTCTCAAGAAAGTCAGAATGTAGCTATAAGAACAATTAGTCATTCAGAATTCTTTCTGCTGGACATTCTAATATAAATTATGACAACTGTATCTGGTTTTTTGTCCTAAGCTGGATCCTGAAAGATCAGAAAATAGATTTTTTTTTTTCTTTCTATCACTCAGAGCATTATGTGGTGATAATACTACGAAAATAGTCCCTAGACTGTTTCAATGGGCACTTTTTCATCATCCACAACCAGAAATGAGTATTTGGGTTCCAAAGCAGATTTCTTGTTTTCCAGATTCTAGATTCAAGGTTACTTTCTCCAGAGTCCCTTGACACCCCATACTTCAGAGGCAGAGAGCTGGATTTCTCTTTGATTTATGGGTTTTCAGTCTCAGGGTTTTGGCTTACCTACCACTCAACATACATACATGCTGCTGAACAGTTCTGTACTGAATTGTCAGAAATGAAGAGGTGTTAGTATAATAAGGCAAAATATATTATCTCACACTATCTTACAAATATTTTATAGGGATTTTGATTTTTGACTATTCCTAACTCTACTCTTGTATAAAGTCCCATTTCAAATCAGCCTTTTTATATGAATTAAGCTGCACAAACACGTAACTGTTTACAGATTCAGGAGTTTCTGAGATGGCACTGAGATGAGAGCAGAATTAGTCAAAATTCTCAGATAGATATAGGTCAAAATTTTGGACAGGAACAAAGTAGAACAGATGTGAAAACTTTAAATTGCTTTGAGACTGATATTTTTAATTCTGTTTTTCCCCCCATAGCTTCACTGTCAGAACTTGCATTTTTTATTCCAGTTTAATTATTCAGGTATGAAAATATCAGATAATATGCTAAACCTTTGTGGAAGAGATAGGTACTTGGGAAATTTCTTGTGGAAAGGAAAGTAAGATATACTCATGTAGGATATTTAAAGAAACACACACGCAAGTAGATTTCACTGAACTGGTGTTACATTATTTCACATATAAAATATGGAAATATACTTGAATCCATTTTTTAACCTTGGGTTTTTCATCAACCATTTTTGTTGTTTTTCCCTTCTAAAATTCTTTTTATACTATAGGTTGGCATATCCTTACTCATATTCTCTTGAAAATTTCTCTCATTTTAACCTCCTAGGTGTCTATAAATGGCTATTTGAAAGAAAATAATTCATTTAGTCTGTAAACATCTTTGGTGATTTGAGCAGAGGAACTCAAAACTCTTTGTAGCATGGACTACATCTTCCTAGTTCTGCTGGCTCATGGGCACCTTGCTTCTCCTTTGGGATTACTAATTTCTACAGTAATTAGCTGAATGGAAGAGAATCAGCAGGAAGGGGTTGGGTGAGGCGGTAGCAGAAGGGTGAGCAGGGAGCTTTCTCTGAGCCAGTTTGAAAATGTTTTTTCTACCAGTGGAGGAAAAGAGGGGCTGTCCCTTTCCAGCTAACAAGCCAAGGAAGTTTGGGAAGAACTATACAAACACAGTGCATGCCACTAAAGATTTTAAAAGCCAATGGAGCAAAGAAACCCCATTAGTGTTGTTGGTAACAGGTAATTGATTCTGTAGGTTTGAAAAACCTGACATTAGCATATACATTCTATTTACAATTCCCTATGTACATATAGACAAATATTTTATAACCACATGTTCAACATACCCTGGTCCGTATCTGAGGAACTATATACAACACTCATGGATGAGCAGTGTGCACTACTAAATACAGGATACGATGGTAGAAGAATTGTGTGAGCTGTAAGTACCTGGCACTGTCTTATTCAACTCTTTCGGGTTTTTTTTAGAGCTCCTTGGCACAGTATGGACAGTTCTTCCTTTTTTACCGCACTGTAGGTTTTAGGGATTTTTTTTTTTTTTTCCTTTTCAGAGCTGATTCATTTGTCTCCCCAGGAGATTTCAAGATCATTGTCCTACTAAGAGTTAGCCCAGCCCAACACATCTTTCCCTCACTCTCAAAAATGTTTATAGTACTATTATAAAAAAGAAATTGCCTTTGCCATTTATTCAGGAAAGATCCATTACAATTGGTGAACAAGGGTATTCTGGAAGAAAACTGTTTAACAGAATACAGAGTTCTTCAACCATGTGCAAATGCCACAAATGTCTCTATTTTTAGTACTTTTCCTGGAAGATGCAGTGGAAGACAGACTTTGTAGTATGATTTTAACTAAAGACCTGTTGGACTGGATTAGAGGCAAGTCCTGCTTTTCACTCTCTGAAGGAACATTCCAAGACAGAGTGAGCCCATGACAGGGTAGTTACAGGTACCCTGTGTTCATAAGAGAAATTCTGAGCTGCCAGAACGTGTCCCGTAGAACCGTTCCATCAGCTGCAGTAAAACAGTTCAGTAAATGCTGCAGTTTGCAACAGGGAAATGAGGAACTGCTCTTCAATACAAGGTCAAGTATGTTCTGTGCTGCTTTACCTTGGTGGCTGATGTGGTCCCATGGGGTCATCCTGACATGGAAATTGCTGTGGGTAATGCAGTCTCACTAGGCACCTCCACAGTCCCAGCTATTCCTCATGGTAAATCTCGGCTGATTCTGGATAAAGGGGGTCTGTTTGTTACTTATGACCCATCTTTGGATCCTGTGGGAATCTGCATTGAAAAAGAAGTTAATGAAGCCCTCTGTTAGGCTCATCATATAAAAAATGGCAAATGGACAGTCAGTCTTAAATGATGTAAAAATGAAAGTACTGCAGTCTATGAGTTCTGTATCAGAATAATCCAAGTAATACCTAATACAATACTGGACACAGCATGTTTGGCCAGAACAACTAATTTATTTGAATTTATTGTTGGGTGCACTATTTGCTGTTAAAGGATTACTTTATGCTGGCTGGTGTCCTGAAGCATGGCATGTATCTAAGATTTTATTGGACAGACACTGGATTTAAGTTCACGGGAAAGAAAAAGGACAAATTTTGTTCGAAAAAAATTTAAATGACGTAGCTCAATTCTCTTCCTTTCACCTCATGGCATCCCAGTGTTTCTCAGTAATTCCAATGTGCAAACACCTCATGAGTAAATTCCACTAAACCTTCTGCTGTGACTTGCTCAGTTTTAACACCACAAACATTGTGGACAAGACCCTCTCTTTTCACAGGTGCAGCATAAGGACTGGATACAATTAAGGCATGAGATTCATCTGACCAAGCACAGATGCCTGAATGGATGAGCTATCACTGAATGCAGAGAAACAGGTAAGAATTATTTCTTTATGATGTCCACGTTTTAACACCTTTTTTTTTTCTGTTGCTTGCATATTGCACACGCTTTATTTTGTGAACTTTCAATGAGTACTTTTAGTCATAAAGTACTCTGTAATGTGGGCCAGATTCTCAAAAACAGCCTGCTAAATTTGCTTACATTTGTCAAATTTAAACTCCAGCTGCACACTGCAGTATGCAGGATAATTAGAGCTAATTTTCTCCTGAAGAAAGAATTTCATGTAACAAAGAAAGTTACCCTAATTTCACATACACATTTGTGGCCTGTACAGAATTAAGCTCACATTTGAAAAATAACACCTGTTCAGGCTTTTTTTTTGTTTTGTTTTTAAATTAAAAAAATATGAAAAAACTCCACACTAAAGCAAGAACAGACTTGCTCACAAGAGCAAATAAAATATTTCCAAAATGGGGAAAATGTAAATTTGGTCAAGATAACTATTAGAAAAGTGTCATACTGCACCACAACAACAACAACAGAAAAACAAGCTGTATAAACCAACAAAATCCTGGATTTACAATGTTATTAACAAATGTCCTCACTCAAAGAATCCCTTGTTCTTTCCTTTCTGGTTACCCAACCTCTCGTTTATATAAAAAATATATCTGATTAATAAATGTTTTAATTTTGTTAAATTTTTTTTTCTATTGAAAAAATATTTTCAGTAGTGTGATAAATTTAGAAATTAATTTTCATTAAATATATCCAGGTTGTGTGCATGTAACAATGTCAATTCTGCATCCTCACTACCAGGAACGAAAAAACTGGCAAAAGACAACCTAAAAGTGCACATACATGGCTTGGGTCAGCTATGAATGACTTTGAAACCCCATTAACAAATAACAGACACATACCTCCTCAGTAATGTATTTAACTGTGAGAAAGGCTCCTTCTACAGATGTCCTGTTGTTGGCCATGGAAGCAATGATAGGCAAAATGGATAATAAAATGATGAGGCAAAATCAACTTTTAAATTGCTCTGTGGTGTGTTAGTATTTTTAGAAAGGCTTCAAGTAAGTACGTTTTTTTTTCTGTAAGAGCACCTCTACCAAAAAATTATTCAGATTGTAGAATTCGGGCAGAATTTTTCAAGTGACAGTCACAGAAAATAGCAAACACTTTTTTCCCCACTGAAGGGCTGTGATCTTGCAAAAACTCCTGTGCTGATGAGTTCAGTGGGAATACTCCTGCTGGAAAAATTACCTTTGGAGCTACAACAGGACTGGAGCTGCCCTTCTTTAAACAAGCTCATCAAATTGGCATTGTAGAACACCCATGACTCCTGATCTTTAGAAAACTTGTTCCTCAGTTAAATCTGCCCCCCCCCTTTTTTTTTTAATGAAAGAAAGAAAAATTTACTTAGTGCACTACTGTTACCTCACCTAAATTAATGCAATTATTCCAACATAAAGTGACAACAGTGAATCAGGCTTCGTGTGTCTTACTCTGTGATCTGGTTGGAAGCATTATCTTTTCTGAGTTGCTTTCTGATTTTCATTCTTTGTCACTGATATACAATGGCAGCCTTTTCCAAGACTTAGGAAACAGACTGTGACTTACAAGCTGTAAATTAAGCAGTAAATACCATTATGATTACACAAAGTAGTTAGTTCATTTTGATATACACGCAGATTATACTGATTACCCAAATGCACGTTTTAACAGAAGAGTTGTAATGCTTGAGTATATTGGAATGCCACAGAACTCAAAAATACCCTCCAAACGACACAGAAATGAACAGAAGCATCTGCACAGGGTTACGCGTGACATGCATTGCAGATCCGCGTGGGGTTCCCACAGCACGCAGCCATGCGCTCCTGCCCCTGCTCCCAGGAGCACATATCCCATGCAAAAGTTTGGAAATGTAGCCCAGCACGTCCGTGTCAGTTGTCTGAATAAAACATGGAAGCTGGAAGTCTTAGAGAGGTACGGATATTATGTTAGGCGTTTGCTGACGTTTTCTTGCATGTAAATATGGCTATTGAAGGGTTCTAAAGGTAGTATCTCGGATGTCCTTTAGAGATCTGTTCTAAATGAAGATCTGGTTTTAATGACCAGAGCTCCGTTACAGCAGTCTGCTCTTTACTTCTAAAAGCAGTTAGAAGTAGACTCAAGGCAACATGTTACCACACTGCTGTCCTGCATCTCCTTTTCTGCCTTTGTGCAAGGTCACTGAATCCTGCAGCCTGTAACTTCCAGCAGCAGTGGGGCTGTACCCCTGCCCTCGGCCAGAGGAGGATATGGCCGGCCTGCTCCCACGGGAATAATCCCACCACCCCACCCAAGGCTGGCCCTCTGAGGTCTGCTGCTGCTGGAGATGATTCCCTATCCAAGCAGCAGAGACCTGCATGTTTGAAACAGAAAGCTTTTCTGAAGTCTGTGTGTCCACAACAGAGCTGACAACCGTGTTTTTTTGCTTGTGGTCATGGAAACATTAAAACCAGTTTTTCCAGTGGGTATTTGCCATGTAGTAGAAGCAAATGCTGAGTATTACATAAAAAAATAATAAAATTCTAGGGTGGTGAAGAATCCCAAGGATAAACAAGTTTTCCAACCTAATCTAAACTTTAAAGCATAAAAAGTGTCGAGTGCTAAAGTAACTGGAAATCAAGAACCTTCCTTAAGATTTCAAGCAGATTACTCTCACTATGCTTCCAATTATTCACACAATGAAAACTCGCTACATAAAATCATCAGTCATTTCTGCAAACAATACTAATGTTTTGAGGCACCAGCTTACCAGCATTCAAACTATTATAAAGTAATACAATGATAGGACCCATACATTGGGATTTAATTAAGAGATAAAATAAATATTTATGTTAAACTTCTTTTTGATTGCACATTTGGTGTTGGAAGTTACATGGTCACAGAACATGAAAGAAGTCAAATACTTTTTGATCTACCAGCAAATTCTAAATACATCGATAAAGAAGCCACACCAGGCCAAATAGATTACTACTTTCAAGTAAGTCCATGAAAGTTTCCCAAATACTGTTATACAAAGTTACACATCCATGCTGAGTTATTCATCAGTGTGTAGCAAGAGTCTTGCAGTAGGCCAGGATTTTATTGGCAGAGAACTGGTGGAGGAGCTGTGCGGTGTGATTAAAAATTCCGGTTTGGAAGCATTAACATGGAAGTACTTGTATAGTCTGAACTGGAGACTGCAGTTCTTGAAGTTGGGAAGAGCAGGAGAGAAGAATGAGAATATTTTTCCATTTTAGAAATGCTGAGGCACAAAACACAGTTGCTTCTATTACTTTCATACGTGAAATCCTTTCTCCTGTATGTGCATCATGTGTAACCGCAAAGTCTGTAAACTGCTGACTATTCGTCTCTGGTGTCCAATGAGTGCAACTCCAATTCTTCTAATGTCACTGCAAGATAAAAAGTTTCATCTTGGATGCAAATATAATAAAGCCTCTTGTGCACAAAAGAATATAAATACACGATGACTTCTTCTCCGGGACAGTTTACCTTCCTGACCAGGGCATATAAGAAAGCTGCAAATGTTCACGTTTTCTGCATCTGTAAATTTCCGTTTTTTAAAGACAGCCATTTAAGAAAAAGAATATACTATAAAAAAATGTAGTGAGAGCACTGGGGCTCTTGTGATACTAATGGTCAATTAATTTTTCCAAATCTCAAGGACTAATCAGAGAGGTGAGTTCTAATAGCCCATTTTTAGTAATGTGATAGTAGCAACTGTTTCCCACTCATACTTGCAATGGACTGGGGCTTACACACTCAGTATTGCAGTTCTGAGGCAGAAAGAACACAGGTTGTGCTTCTGATGATTTGGGGAATGGCAGTGAGAGATAGTCTAAAGATCAAATTAGCAGTGAATCTTCCAGCCTGACCCAGCTTTCCCTCTCAGTTTCCTTTCATCTCATCTAGCCCTGCACCCCAGGGCGGGTAGCTCTTGTCACCCACAGAGCTTAACTCTTTGGCAGGAATGAACTCAACAGCCCTCAGAGTTCAGCACAATCCACCAATTTAGTTGTTCTATAAACATCCCCAGCTTCAAGATCTGAGAAAGATCACAGAGACAACGAGGGCAGGAAACTTCAGATAGGCCTTGTCAGTTGTGCAAATCCCACACTGGGACATGCACAAATATTGCCTGTTTAGCCTCAAAAACTGTATGATGATACAACCAGTAAAGGAGCTCATGGGATGAGGCATGGCCTTCATGAGTTTCAGATCTGCAGTTCCAGATACCTGCCTCTGTATCCTCCAGCTGAGGAACTACTGCAGAGCTTGCAACTATTATGTGCTTAGGCTTAACATTCACGTGGGGGGTGATCCACAACACTTGAGGTCCGCAAAAATATTGAGCATCTGAGAAGCTAAAAGGAGTCAGCTAAAAGAATAAAGCTTTACAGTGGAGAGTGGTCTTAGAAATGCAAGACCAATGCTTAGCACTTATCAAGGAAAGCCTGATAAAGCACAGAAAGTAGCCAGCAGGTCTTGGGTAACACAGGTTATTTGAAGAGAGAGGGAATCTTTCAAAAATGTGAAATGGTATCTAAAGAAAGTAGAAAGGATGAGAACCTTAGATTAGCTGTAAAAGCACAGTAAGACAGACTAAAAAATAACTTGAGGAAAAAAAACTTGAGAAAAAAAACCCCAACAAATAAAATAATACAAAAAATAAAACTCATAATAAATCCTTTTGAAAACTCACTGGGTACAAGAAACCTGCCAGAAAATTTTTAGTCTAATGATGATTTGGGTATAAAAGAGCACTGAAAGAGTGGCCATTGTTGGAAGACTTAACCATTTTTTGAGCTAACATTCACTGTGGAAGAAATTGAAATGACTCCCATGCCAGATCCTTTCTGGGGGACTTGCCAGAGTATCTATCTGTCTGAAGTTGAAGTGACTGCAGGAGAGGTTACAGGACAAACTAGAAAACAACTAACAACCCACATCCAGACAAGACTATATTTAGCAAGAGTTCCTAAAGAACATAAAGATGAAATAATGGAAGTACTATCAGGGTTGTGAGAGAGGGAGTTACCAGCTGTGCTCCACATGCTTAAAAATTCCTTGGTGCCTGAAGTATGGAGCATGGTGCCAGACAAAAAGTTTCCAGGGAAGGTGTGGGGAACCACAGACCTGTGAGTCTGTGATCATTACAGGGCGTAAGAGAAACCACAGGAAAGTACAAAATTACTGGATGCTTGGATAAATCATCTACTTTAGTCACCATGACTTTTTCAAATAAAAGTTCTATTTTATGAAACTAATTGTTTCCAATGGATGGAGATGATCCATTTGATACCCCTCACTTGGATTTCCAAAAGCTTTAGAGGAGATTCCTCACAAAAGCTTTAGAATGAAAATGAGGAGCAACTTCTATGTAACATAGGGTGTAACATAATATGTAGCATAATGTGCTCTTTGCATGACTAAATAACTCGTTTAAAGACAGGAGGTTTGGAGTAAATTGTCAGGTTTTACAATGCAGTTATTGATATAAATCTGCAGGGACCCATGCTGGGGTAATGTTGAACATTATTGTTCAACAAATCACTAAATGGTCTGGGAAAACAGGTGAGAAAGAGGTGAAAAACTCAGCTGCTGAGGCTGAATTGTTCAGGGTAGGAAGGGAAAGGGGCAGCTGTGCAGAGTTTTGGAATGATCTTGAAGACTAAGTGACTGCCATATTGCAGTAGATGGAATTCAGTGTAGGTGAATGTGAAGGGATACATGTGGGAGAAAATCAGTCGTAATTTTACATTTACAATTCCTGAATCTTAACTGACAGCTACCAGTATTAATACAGGCAGTCCCAACATCAGTCCCAACATTCCTAATAAAAGATTAGGAATTCATGGGAAGGGAATAGAGAGCAAAATATATCCCATCATCATGCTACAATATGAATCCATAGTTTGCCCAAACATACATTGAGTGTAGGGTTTGCATTCAAAAACCCAATAGGGTGGTGTCAGAGATGGTTGGAACAACTTCCTCATCAGGACTGATAAAGTCTTGATGATATTCATAGCAAAGTAAGAAAATATTTTTGCCACTGATTTCAGTGGTCTAGATCAAAACTGATTCCCCAAGAAACACGCTCATCCCTGGCCTTTGGTTGTGCTTGGTGTGGTCACAGGGTGGAACTATCAGTTCCGGGTCTCTTCATCATACATTTCTCTTGTGTTGTTTTGGTAAATAACTGTATTTGTCTTTTGTTAGCTGAGCTAGGAAAGGAGATGTAAGCACTGTTCCATACGTCACAATATTTGTGTGTCTGCAGCATCCAAACAAATTCAGAGTCGTTAGTCACTGTAGGGATAATAGATTATATACTTACTCAATATTCATTCTTGAAACCATATCCAAAGTTGTGAAACCTGCTGCCATGAAGTTATTTTTATACTGACCCATTTTTATGGAATCCAGCCAGTCACTGACTGAAACAAACAAAGGATATTCTGGAACTTCACCAGGTGAATCTGGCATTCTGGAAACAAAAAAAAAAAAATGCAAAGGTTACCAAGCAATACAAAATATGAAACCCAATTTACTCTGGTAGACACAGTTTTTACTAAAAGGCAGAAGGAATGAGAGAGGAGTCTGAGCTACAGAGGTCAGATCTTAACTGAGGATCTCTTTAACCTGTTGTCTAAAACTTATCAATCACGTCAGTTTGCCAAGCTGCACTACTTAAACAATACATTTTATTGAAGAACTGCAGCTCAGTAACACACTGAGGAAAAGTGCTGAAAAACACACTCTCCCACTGCTCTTATTTTTGTTCCACAGAACGTTTCCTTGCAGATCGACATGTTCAGGATTGTAATAATTGGTTAATACAGTAGCCAATGTAGAGGACAAAGAAAATTTAGCATAAGATGCAATTAAAAAAATTAAAACACCATGAGATGATTTTTACATTTATCTACAACTCCCCCCCCC
>VZTD01003229.1:1258662-1408986 GCA_013397725.1 Rhagologus leucostigma | reverse complement strand
CCCCCCCAGTGGCTCTTTATTGTGATACCGTTATGCTACAGGAACACTTTGATTACAGTACTCAAAAGCTAAAACTCACCCTAAAAGAAGCAAAAAGAATAAAATGTTCTATCTTTGCTTTTACATAGAATTACACAGAATAGCAAATAAAATTGAAGGAGCTAATTTAGTCACATTTCTTTTTGAGTTCTTTCCCTTAGTATTATCATAACTGAAACAAAGATGGAAAAAGAAAAGATTCCAGTTTGGGGCCATTGATTTCCAGTCTTCTCTTGTGTGCCACACTTGGGAGGGCTCACAACTTCCACTGGCTTTATGCATTTTGTGTAGAGAAACTGTATGAAGAAAATGCAGAAAATGTACACTGCTGTTTGTAAAAGCTTTGTGATACTCTTTAGGAGAAAGACACAGTTTATTGAAAATGAAAATTCAGACGGCAAAAGCCAGCCAACATTAACTGATGGAACATGAATTAATGTGTAGTGTAGGAAGCAGCACAGCCCAGTGTCTTAAGGTACCAAGTTTCACCCACACATATTCAAATACATGAAGTACAGTGATTTTCATTCATATTATCAAAATGATAGAGGGAGAAACGGAAGAACAGGAGAACACTGTTAAGTACAAACTGTAACTAAAGACCTCCCACGGTCCCCTCCCATCTGAATTACTCTATGATTCTATAGAATAACTTCTGACCTTCTAAGTTACCCAACAACTGCATCAAGCATTCTCAAATGAATGGAAAAAAAACTGTCCCAAGCAGGTGAAGTCAATCATAGTTCAATAAAGCATAATTTTTTTAGATCTTAAACTTAAAATAAAAAGAGATAAAAATACATTACTCTGATGCTAAATAAAGTGATCTAGGTACAAACAGCAAGTCATACATATATTTATATGCATATACACATAGAGGCTGCTAACTCTAGGGGATGGATATTTAATCCCACAAGTCCCCCTAGTCTGTGTTGATGAAATGACTGTAGGCCTAACTCCAGGTTTTCCTACCAACTTCTCCATTCAGCCTTTCCCACAGCAAGGTACCAGCCCCAGTTTTGCCTTCTTGCTCAGCCCTTCCCAAAAGCATTTAAAGGTTCTCAGCAAGCCCCACTCAGGGCTTGAGAACCCCTTATAAACCCAGGGGGTCTCCATGAAAACAGTTTTATCTTAAGGTGACTCTTAGTGAATGAAGAGAGTGAGGCCACCTGGACCTACCCTGATTTCAGCTGTTATGCAGGGACAGCTTGGATCAATAAGCCTAAAAATATTGACAAATTCTTCCACCACACCCTTGCTTATCCTGTGGCTGCATTCATTTCTGTAATATTATTCATGAAAAAAAACCCTGGGCAACACTATCAAGAATTTGTTGTGGAATGGTAACAGCATAATCTCTTATTTGGTCACTGCTGCCATTCTGCTGCAGATAAATAAAGATTTAGCAAGCTAAGACACAACTACTTTCTGCAGGATATTACTCCAAAGCAATTCAGAAATTGCTTGAGCGCTGCTAGATGGAGAGGCAGGCTGTTGAAGAGAAGAAAAAAAATTACAAAGAGAAAACAAGCACATAGGAAAAACACCAAAAAAAAAAAAAAAGAACAGAGATTCACAAAGATTAGACAGTGCACAAACAGAACTCAGAGAAAAATAATAGTAAAAAAGCCTAATATAATCTGCATGGCTTGAGAAAAAAAACCTCCTTATACAACACTGCATTAACAATAAAGCAAACCTTATAAAGGACTTAAAATTATTTGAACCTGCATGACTTTATGAACTCAGAACTTTGTGGTTCTCCCACCCCTACTTAATGCCCTAAACCACATAGTGATAGCCACTATGTGTTATTAAAAAAAAAAAAAAAGTACCAGAAAGAGTCTTACACAAGTACGTCCTCCACTAGGGTATGAAGGGTGCTGGGATTGCGGATCAGCTTGTCCAGGAAGCTGACTATGTCACTGAATTTGGGACGGTGGTTCCTCTCCTTCTGCCAGCAGTGAAGCATTAGTTGGTGAAGAGAAGCTGGGCAGCCCATGGGAGCTGGAAGCCTGTAGCCCTCTTCAATGGACAGTATAACCTACAGAAATACAATGTGTGCGATTACCAGGCATTAAACGCCGAAAGGACGGGGTGACACTGACAATTAGAAACCAGGGAGGATAAATTATTAATGGCACGGCCACCCTCACTTTATGCATTGCTGGGGCTTCACTCAGGGAATCAGGACTGGCAGGGAGGAGTGTGACCAGAGGAGACAGGAAATACTTTGTAGGCATATGAAACACGGTAGGAACTTTTTTTAGGCTCTCTGGTCATCCTGTTCAAACAGCTGAGAAAGGAGGAGGGGAATAAAGAACTCAGCAATACCACCATCATATTCATTCACTTCAGGGGGCCACAAACTCACCTGGTGTGGCCACTGCATCCCACCATGCTCTAATATCTGCATTCTGACACAGTGTTTGTGTGTGGCAATGACAATCAAGCACTACAAATACACGCTGTGCCCTCTGACAAATTTACCTGCTGTTCACATGTTTCTGATCCTTAGAGTATGATTAATTCTGGCAATGTCCCCCACACCAAGTTACAGCACAGTTATTTTGGAGTTTCCCTCAGAAACCTGGATGTCTGAGATGTTTATGACTAAACAAAAGTTAATAAAATTACAGTATTACCCTAAAGTGAGTGAGACCTTCAGATTCAGAAGATCTAGAAAATGTGTTTGGTAAGGATTTGGAAAGAAAGAGGTCTGATGCCAAAGGCAAATCACAAGTATGAAAAATTACAGTTGATCGGAGTTAAAGGAAAGCTTACTTTTAGTAACATAGGTAGCAAAAACCATTGTTTGAAAAGAAGAATATCAGCCTGGCTTGATAGGAGTGAGCAAAAGTAGGTAAGGTCCATGGAAAGTTTCACGGATTCATCAAAGCTTACATGGATTCATCCCATGAAGGATGTAAAAAACATGAGTAAAAGTCAGGAGGTTCTGCAATGATTGTTGGTAGCAGTGGGGATGATGATACAAAATACATAGTCAGGATTTTTTGTATAAAAAGGAATGCAAAGCTAGTCAGTGGCTGATCAAAAACAAAGCTAGGAAAAACACCAACCCTACCACACATGCATAACCCTCCCACATAAAAATCCAGCCCATGCTAACTGTTTCCTAATGTACAAATGATTGTACACAATATTTGTAAGCACACGATGCACTTAGGAGGAACATACTGACTGCATTGATCCCCACTGTGCTGCAAGGAGACATTCATCATTTTCACATAGATGTATGTACATGCTGTAGACACATTAATGCAGCTGGAAGGGGTTACATTAAACTGTTTACAGCAAATCAATGTTTTACAGCACCAGCTCTGGCTTCAATTTATTCAATCTTATTATCCTGGAATATATCCCTGTTCTCTATTTGAATTCTGAATTAATGTTGGCTCTGCTCAGCAATGCCTAATGCTTATGCTGCAATCATTATGCAAATAAAATAAGAGTAATGAAGCTGCGTTAGGACCTGAGCTCCCCTTGATGGCACGGCAGGAAATGGAACAAGGCTTCTGTACCTGCTCACAGCTGCTTGTCTGTGTTTTATAAACACAGGTGACTTGGTCCTGTAATGTACATGCTCCTCTTAGAGGAAAAAATGCCATCCCATTGCCAGAGAAGTATTTCCTTCAGAAGCTTGCCTCCCAACGATGAAAATGCCCCCGCGGACTCAGGATGGGCGAAACTCAACCCCACGTGCATGGAATTTTATTCACATTTATTTTTACACTTATTATTAATGTATCTCAAGCAGTTTGTCAAAAGCGGCTTCATAAAACACTCCTGACAGTGAGGAGCAGAGCTTTGTTGGTACTGGCCACTGAGGAGGCCATCCTTAGCAGCCCAGAAATGCAGACACCATAATCTTCACATTTAACTGTGCCTGTTGCAAATGGTGAATTTATGAAATGTATTTTGCTTTTAAGGCAACAGGAAAGCTGCTCTACTTTTATGAGACATATAGCATTTGCTCGACACAACAATAGAGGGCTGATGAGATTTTGCTGAAGTAATTTATTCAGGAAAAACCCAAAAGCAACCATAATTCTCCAGACATATTTTCTCTGCCACGCTCTATTTTAACATATCTTTGAAAATGAAGTCACAGTGCATTTTGTTTCCTCTCTTGTTCAAAAGGAACATTTCAGTATGAAGAGAAATGCCAGCTGGTACTGGGATAATTATAATTTCTCATTAATACCAGCACATTTTAAAAATAAATTGGAAATATTGCCTCATTAGTATCCCTTGTGAGGCAAGTATTATTTTTAGAGCCTAAGAAGCAAGAGTAAAGATGTGATAAGTGTCTAATACTGCAGTGGGAATCAAGTCTCAAAGGAAGAATTAGAGCTTTTTAGTTCCTTATTTATTTATATATTTATTTTAGCTCCTGCTCTGCCACATGCATAGCACCCATCTCTCTCTATTCAGAGAAATCAGATATCCATGTACCTAAAGGGGAAGAAGTACTAAGTTTTTCTTAGTAATATAAAATTATGTATTGTAAAACTTGTAAAGATTTTACATGTTAACTCCTTTCAAACGCCTTTTTCCCTTGTCAGTTTAAGGTTGACAAAGCACCACATTAATCATGAAATCTGCATCTACAAGAAGAATACAGCAACAGGTTGTTTGATGTTAGACATAGCTGTGAAGTGTGACCACAGAGTTAATATTAAATATTGGTTATGATACCAGAATTGTCTGAACAGTATTTTATGGACTTCTACAGAAAACTTCTACATGTTCAATTTCAAAATAATTGGCAATTGGCAAAAATGCCATCTAAAAATGAAGCTGTAATCTTCCTGATAGTTTCATTATTAATAGTAACATAGATTCTTGCTTTCAAAAGTTAACTGACAGCTTTTTTAATGAGACTGAGACAGAAGAGAGTCCCGAGAGACATTGTCCCTGTGTCCTCCTGACTTCTGAAAAAAATCTACCAGGAGGGAGAGGCAGCTGCTCCTGCCTCATGGTACAGAGCCAATCCCAGGCGCCTGCCAAGTGTTTTGATATCTGTGGGTTGAAAGAACTATATTAGGGAAAGTTTTATTTTTCAGTATTACAAGAAACTTTCAGGAGTGTAAGGAGTTTTATTCTGTTTCCTACAGTAGTTTTCTTGCATACCAATTACAAATCCATTAGATATTCTTTTCATTTTTTTTTTCCTTTCTGAATACTGTAGCTCTGCACCATGCACTAATTTATACGGTGGCCTCTAACAGGTGTCCCAGTAGACTTCACTCACAGCTGTTCTACAAACCAAATGCATGGAATATAAATCTTCCTTCCCTCACATGAGCATTAGCAAGCCAGGCTCTTAGCACAATCTGTTCATCAGTACACTAGTTTCCTTGGAAAGTTCAATATCTTGGCTAATGTTTATTAATTAAGCAATAAGACACGACAGACTGTGCAGCAGCCCTAATTAATGGACACCTCTGGTGCCTGCCACACATCTAAGAAGTGCATTAATCAGCATCAGCACAGTTTGGAAGTGACTTACCACAATAATAAAATGGTTATTTACTTAAACGAGAGCATTTCTCAAACTTAGCAACATTTTTAAGCCTCTGCATTATGCCATGTACAATATTAATTTTATGAGAAGCATTTTTCAACGCAGTTTCCTTAAGTTCAGCTTCCAAATCCTTGCTGAGGGATATAAATAGAGGATGCTGGATTTGCAGAGGTGTTGAGTCATTCTGGATACCTGTGAGCAGCTGTAGTCTCTGAACACCAGACTGGGTTTATTTAGGTGGCAGGTACCAGTTTAAAACTTCTCACATCAGCTGTGTTCATCGCTTACTTAGCCATGGTCTAAAAAAGTGAGTTCATTTCCCAAAGTTGTATAATTAGAAAAGCAGTTGGTAAGATGGAATGGGAAAAAATCCCAAAACCAGACCCGGCTCTGCAGAGTTTACACTTGGAAAACTTTTGGTGATCTACCAAAATCCACCCAATCCAATAAATATTTCAATTGCTATCTAGAGAAGAGCTTTATTATGATCAAAACTCAGTAAGTGTTTTAATGGTAACGTTAGCAGACATTTTGATGCAGCAGAACCTCTGACTGTACCCATGCAAGACCTTATTAACTGTTGTTTGCATCCTGTGTCTTCTTGTATCTGTTCAGTGCACATCCCTCTCTGTTATCTTCCCTTCCATCCGTGCAGTACCACTGACCTTTGAAAGTCCTATTGTTTCTGCAAAATAAGCTCCTGTGAATTCAGGGCAATTTATTGTACTAAAAGAACTGTCCCAGTATCCAGTAAAGTAAGCTTTACATTATGCCTAATAACTCAAGATTTTCCAATGACGCTCGAAGTCACTAAATGTATGTAGAAGGTCACAGGTGCTCACTGCTCTCTTTCTGGCACTGAAAGCCTGTGGATAGGAGAAAAGGAGTCCTTTGTGCTGGGAACTGCTGAACTGCAGGGAAAGCCCCCAGCAATTGGCATCACTGGGGCCTGCAGCATTATTTTGTATTAACAGATACTTTTATTTTGGATCTAGGAGTAATGAAATGTTGCTATCTTCACACTGTAGCTGATTATTTAATATATTCTAAATTGAGAAGTTTGTGATAGTCTTTTTTTTTTGTTTCTGATGGGTTTGGTTGTTTTTTCCCTTTCCTTCCTGAAACAGTGAAATTATTTTCGTAAATTAAAATCTCTCTCAGATCCTTGTCCCCAAATGACCGATCAGCCTTAACAAGCAACCAGACTTGAAGAGCTGAATAACTTAGCAACAATGTAAAAACAGCCATCTGGGAAAGTCTTGTTAATTCTTCAGAACCAATGCAGGAATATTCTAGGCACATATATGAGAGAGGTTAAGGTGGCTTGGCTGATATTCCACATTTTGATGTAGAGATTGATGGCTGGTGTGAAGACTGAGTGTACCAGTTTGAGCTGTCACAGGGACTCATCAAACAAGAGAATTTGTGAAAATTTAAATTGTGGTAGAGAAAAAAATCCCACCATTTCCCTTTTCCCATGCTTCTTTTTCTAGAACAAACCTTCAATTATACTAGAAGCAAATGTGGGATTTTTCTTAATTGTGAAGGCTTTCTTGGCCACCACTTTTGGGAAAAAAAAAAAAGAAAAGTCAGAAGAAAGCATAACTTTTTTATGAGGGAGAGCTATCGTCTTGCACTGTGCTTAAGCCTATACACAGTTTGTAAGGTAAGAAGAATGCACTGAATTCTTAGAAAGGAGAATTGACGAATACATTTCTCATGGCAGCTTCATTCCTTCAGAATTTAACCATGGGTGCCCATTGAAGGGCAGTGTCAGACTGTACTGGAGATAAGGGGCCAACTCCATCATCAGAATAGTTCCAATATTCCTTCGAGTTTTGGTTTACAACTTCACTGAGAACTTCATCTACTTGCCTCTGATTCTTTGGAATAGTCTTTACTCCATGGGAGGAAGAAGGTCAAGGTTTGAGCTAGAGAGGGCCAAGTCTTCAGGTTGCATAAATAACCTGTCCCATTGAAGCTGACAGAATTACGATGATTTAAATGAGCTGAGATTCCAGCCCAGAATGGGAATTGGATAGCAAAGCAGGGCAGGGAGTGGCAATAATTTTCAAACAACATTTCAACGAGTTGCAGATTAGTCCTGGGCAGTACTCACATCCTGGTTGGACATCTCCCAGTACGGCCTCTCTCCGTAGGACATCACCTCCCACATGACAATTCCGTAGCTCCATGCGTCGCTGGCTGAGGAGAACTTCCGGTAAGCGATGGCTTCAGGAGCAGTCCACCTGATGGGGATCTTCCCACCCTGGAAAATTGGTTGAAAATTGGTCAATATGATTAGGATACAGAGTAATGCATGTTTTAAAAGAAAAGAGAAAAAAAAATCCTGGATTCTGAGATTCTACATTCTGGCTGCCACCAATTTGCCTTGTCAATTTGCTGCAAGTGGAAAGGAAGAAATATGCCTTTTTATGGAATTTGAAAAAAAATTGATTTCATACGTAGTCTAACTCACCAGTACCTGCACTCTGTGAAAACAACCCAGCTCAAAGACCAGAAAGCATTTGAGATGATTAATGTTTGTGCAGTCATATAAATAATCAGAACATGCCTTTTGATTGAAAACATCCCAAGCCTTAAATTCCTGGTTCATTGGCATTTAAGCTTTTTCCCTAAATGAAACAGAAACATCTGTTGCAAAATGGAATAGTGAAGGCTCTTAATAAAATTATATAATCAGAAAAGAAGCTGTAGGTGTTCTATAGAAAAGAAGCTGTAGGTGTTCTATACGCTTTCAAAGCATTACATATGATGGTACCTTTTAATTTTTGTTGTGCCCTTTAAATATCCAGGCAGAAAACAAGCCAAGTGTGTTTCTAAATAGGCGTTTCCTTAGGATATTTGACAGTGTCATTCCGTAGCCTACAACTTAAAATCCAAGCTGTCCCACACAAAAAAGAAGTAAGAAATCAATCAACAAACCTAACTTACTGTTTACAAGACCACAGGATGCAGAACTTTTCTGATGTATTTTACACCATTGAATCTCTTCTATTCTCTCATAAATAGTTTCTGTATGAAAACTACTTTCCCATGTTAGAAAAAGAAAGGTATTTCCTCTCCAGGTACATTGCTCATTTCAAAGGTATATTTTTTTCTTTTCAAGACTGTACATTTATTACCATTCTCACTGAACTCTTTAGAGAGAGGAAAGCAGTATGGTGAAGGTGCCACTAGATGGTAGAAGTAGGCAGTCAGTAGAGCCGAGCTCACTCAGCAGTAGCTGCTTTCAACAAGCAGTAGTAGATTCTGCTCAGTGTTATAATTGTATTTCTGACTGAAACAAAAGAGGAAATGAACTAGAACATCCATTTGGCAATTGAAAAAAAAATATGTAGAACAAGTTAAAAACAAGTATGTAAATCTCTGTTAATTTGCTTTGAATGTATAAAAAATTGTCTGTGAGTTGTTGAGGCCTGACTTTGGCTGGTTGAGAAGTTGTTTGTTCTACCAATAAATTGTTCAAAATCCAACCTCTCTGTCTGTGGGGATGTGCCACTCAGCCAGCCTCTCCTTGCTGATGGAAAATGCATGGTTAACATTTATGTTGTATGTCAGTGGCCAAGATGTCCTTTCTACCATGTTACATTTTTTGCAGCTGCTTTTTCAAAGCCTTTGCTTCCTCACGTGTGGTAAATCGCTTAGTGATTTTAGCTGTAATAAGGTAAAAGTATTTTGGTATTTTTGCCCAAGTACCTCCACTATCAGATCACTCCTCTGGCACATCTCAGGGGTGCAAAGGACTTTGTACCTCAGCTGCTGCCACCTGCCCTCACCAGCACTGCAGTGTGTGATGCTCTTGGTCCCCTCCTGGTACAGCTGTTTCACTTGGGAAGCAATTAAAAGTGGTTTTTGGGTATGAGACTGAAGAAATAGGGGGACAAAGGAGAGTTGTGATAAGATGTTCTCCAAGGAAAGGCCAGGCTGATGTCTTGTCTCGTCTCCAGGAAATATTTATTTATACCTTCTAAAGAAATTGGGTAAGAGCACTTGGTGTTTGATCTCACAGTCTGGTTTCAGTGGTCTTTTCATGGAATATGCAAGGCCAGGCTTCCTGAGGTAGTGGAAAAATCTCAATGCCACAAATGTGCACCTTACACTGGGATGTCCAACCAAAAGGATGCATTCTCTGAGAAACAGAGTGTTTTAGGGTCTAACTGCAAAAGATGCTTCAAAAATATCTCTTCACACCACAGAGTTATGGGCCTTGTCCTTTCTACTGGATCGGGTTTAGTTCTTTATTTCTAAACATTTTATCACCAAACTTACGTAATTCCATCCTCAGTTAGATTCCTCCTTTGGAGAGTTTTGTTGATCATTTATTGTTTTTTGAATTTTAAAGAAATTCTTATGTTAATAATTAAATATCTACTTGTAGGTAAAACACAAATCTACACATGCGAATAAAAGGCATTTGGATATTTATACATTTTACTTTTAATGTCTATAACAACATATTATGGATAACATAACAGGAAACTATCTTTACACTGTATCCTTTTCTTAAATCTGATTTTGTATTCCCAAATTATACTTAAAAGAGAGGGCACATCTTGAGCAGTGTTTGCAGCTAGATTTGTGACTCCTGGCTAAATAGAAATGAGTTTTAAAGAATCTGATCAGACTCTATAACTACTTTAATGACACAGCTTTACTGACTGATCCCTTTTGGACTGAAACAGTAGTGGCTCATTGAGTGTGAAAATGAGACTGAAGAACAGAATCTTAACAAAATTCAAGGCAGTTCACGTTCAAGGGCATAAGATGTGTTCAGAGCTGTAAAATAAAATCCTTTTGTGCTGGTTCTAAAAACCTCTAAAATTTTTACAGTGGATTTGTCTTGTGTATGAAGTTTTTGTAGTCATAAAAATGTAAATTTCAATACTTAATTATGTTTGCAGAATATCTTTTTATGCAAAAAAGTTGTTTTATTTATTTGAAAGCCATTCAAAAGGTGGAGATTGCAATATGAGTACCTTAAGAAACATATATGACTGAACAGTAGTAAGAGCTGCTCATGCATAATAAAAGAACACATAAGGTTTAGAGTGGCTGAAAATATATTTCCTGTTTCTGATTAGAGTAATAAACAGTGTTACTGATACTGGATATGCCTTTTTATATTTTAATCTAACTGGGGAAATAATAAATGCAATACTTACTGTTTACACAATGCCTCACCTTCAAATTAAGATAATTTATAAATCATTTATATTTTGCTGCTATAGCAATGAAATCTCTCAGAGCTGCCTGCATTAGAAAGCCTTTTTGCTTTTAGGTTGTTCTCTCTTTTTTGGGGGGGTTGAGGAGGAGGGGCAGAATAGGTGTTAGGAAACAAATTGTTTTTCTGCTTCATCTCATACATTAATAATGATATCAGTGATAACCTAATTTTATTTTCACACAGTGAAATAACACTAACTCCACTGTTCAAATAATTAGAATTCAGCCTTTTTTTTTCCCCTGTATGCTGCCAGCTGAACAGTGCCTATCTCCTGATCTTTTTTGTGATTGTAATTTAATAAGCAATTTTACCACGCAGCATCAAGGGTCCCCTTGGAATTATAATATTAAGCTCACATTGCTGAGCTTATAGAACTGTTCAGAGATGAGCCCTTGAAATGAAATTTACCCCCTCAACCACACCTACACACACGCTCGCTTTCCCTGCAGAACTGGAAACAGCACAGTTTGCCACACACTTAAAGGCAGGACTGGAACTCCATGGTGCAGAACACCTCATTCTTCACCTCAGGCCATGCATGAAAGAGAGACAGTCTTCACAAAATGCCATCTCTTCTCTGAGCTCACAGCACCAAAAAGTGATTACGATGTCTTGTGTGGCCACAACTGCGTTTTTGCTTTCTCCAGTTTGATTTTTTTTTTTCTATTCTACATGTTAGACATTTCTTTAAAACCAGGAGGCATTAACAGTCCCTTTAATTAAAAATCTAACCATATTTATAAACTCCAGCTGAACAATGTAGCTAGCAGCTGCAGCCCATCATTCTACCAAAAAAAGGTTGGGATGTATCAGCAAGCTCAAAATGCGTGATGTGAAGAAACAAAGGAGGAAGCCTTTTAGATGCCCAGAACTTTTGGCATGCCCTGGTAGCTCATTAAAGTGAGGAGTGGTAGCACTGAGAGCCTGAGATACAAAACTGAAGGCAAGGTGTGTGTGAGCTCCTACTGCCTGTGCACAGACAGCAGCACACAGCAGCAGCCAGAAGCAAACCCAGCAAGTGCACCAGGCTCACCGTGCCCCAGAGATGTGAAAAATGCCTGTTCCTGTGGAAAAGCCTGTTCTGGATTCTCCTGGAATGACAGACACTTCAGACGGACTGTCACAGCGCTGGCTGCAGTTCTCCTAAATGCTCAGGTGCAAACCCATCAGATCCAGATGCACAGGTATTAGAACTGTCTAATTCTGGGAGAAAAGGTGCTGAACTGTGTGCACCATTAGTCTGATCTGGCACGGGAATTCCTGTGCATCTGTCAGTTACTGCTCCTTCATGTGCGATGTCACTGAATCGTGCAATCATTTCCCAAGACACAAGTATAGTACCTGTCTTTTCCTTTACCCCAATGACAGAAACAGGGGCAAAAAAAGAACTTCAGAGTGAAGAGAGACAAAACTAATGAAAGAGATTAGTTTTAAATATTGGACATAATTCATCATTCTGTACAAAAACCTTCTGCCACTTTACTGGAGCGATGCTTTTATTTGATGCTCAAATTTTTCGTGTGCAAACCTACAAGCAGTCAGAATTTAACATCCTCAAATTTTAATTTAGAACTATTCAGTACTATCAACAGTCTTCTATTGTGTCTATTGAAATATCGGAGGAACTACATGGCAAGAAAACAAAACTGCTCTGAAAAAGCATTTCAGAATTTGCGCTCATTATACCCAATTCCAGTTGGTTCTACCAGTCTCATTTCCCTCAGAATTGAAATGAATAAACCCCCCTGATTTTCAAAAAGACTGAATTTGCTTTTAATCCCTGGGAAAATATTAATTTTCTTTCAAATGTCCTGATTAACAATGCTGAAGTTAAATATGTGGAACTTGATTTTCCCCCTAAGTTAGCTATTCAGATTTTCAGAACAAGTTATTTATGGCTTTGAGAATATGTTAATTTTGGTGTCTATTAACCCCTACACTGCACATCCATTTGTGTCTTCCAAAAGAGGGAAAGCTCTTGATAGATGGAAAGAATCAGCACTGAAGATACTGGCAGAATTAAAGCAGAAAAGATAAAATATCTGTCCACAGATCATCAGAAACACTTCGCATTAACCATAGGAGGTGTATCAGGGTGCTTCTCCAAAATACTCCACACCAACCTGTCATTTTGTCTTCCTAAAGGCCATCAGATGGATGAATTGAATAGTGCTACACATACATGCAAACCTCCAGCAAGGCAGATATATCCTACCCTGTCACCTTTTAGATCAAAAATTAAAGAATTAAAATACTAAATTACTTTGCCAAAATTCAAAGAATTGTGAAATCAGGAACACTCTCTAATAAAGTGCAGATTCTCACTAGGAGTGGCAGCAGCATTCATTTCCTTCGAAACAAAGCCCTTCAGCAGGCAGCCCCTTGCCTGCTCTGAGGCACTGATCTTACCTTGGGCTGAGAGATCATAAGAAGGCTGATAAAAATGCATAGTTCTGACCCTCAAAATCTACATAAGTGAAATGGTAGGCATTATTTTTGACCATTTACATCTATCCTGCCTTTGTATTTTCTTGACAGGGCAACTTAAGGGACTTTATACAAAGACACAGCCAACTCCCAAATACAAGTGGTTGATACCATTGCCTCTTGTTTGTGTAACTAACTGGATTATACATCTTTTCTTGTAAGACAGGATGCCTTTATCTACAAGGTGCTCACTGAAAATAGATGGATTTTTTGCCAGAACTATTAGTTTTAAAATATTTGTTTAGTTTTCAAATTAACAAAGTAGTCCATTCCAGGCCAGGCAGATCAGTAAGGACTGGTGATGTCCTCAGTGCCCTGGTAAGAACAGTCAAGTGTACAAAGACAGATAAACACACGTATTTTGGAAAATCTCTTTGAGACTGGTCTTTTGAAAGGTGATGATGAGACTGGTGAGGCCAAGGAGTCTCATACTGTTTTAGAGAGTGGGACTTTACATTTCTTTAGGATTAAGAACGCATTTTACAGTATTGTGTGCTTGGCTCTCAATCACAGAGAAACCCTTCTGTCTTCTGAAATTAAATATCGGGAGCATGCATCTCTACCAAATCCAGTTTAGAAACTCTAGCACTATTTGACAGTAATGATAGGAAAAAATGTCATTTTTCCTTGAAACTAATATTTCTGGCAAAGATCTATCTCTTTTCAAGAGCATCAATTTCAAGCTATCTGCCAGCTGTGTCAGCACAGCTCACATTACAGCCGTAACCAATTTCTTGAGAGTTACTCCTCCAGAGTCCTTCAATCTGCACATCCAGCCCATCCACTTTGCTTACACAAGGAGTCCTACCAAAGTCAATGGAAAAGGTGAAAAGGATTTTTTTTTTTGTTCTGAGATGCTTATTTGAAGGATGCCTTACGTTGCACAACTCTGCAACAAAGGAATTTGCTATGTGGTCCATTCTTCCAGCAGAACTGAGTTACCAAACACAAATATTTCTCTAAACTCAAGTAATTTAAGTTGAAAAAAAAAAGAACTTACCAGGCACTATCTTTTCTTAAAAGCATCAAGGAAGGCTCATCTCTGAAATTATGCCCCTGGCTTGCCCAGGGCTTCATGAAGTATTTATTATTGGATCAAAAATAAACTGTTACCATGCACTGCTTGAACACTGGATGTTATTATCCATCATTAACGATTTCACAGCTAGTGATTTCCACACTCATATCTAGCTGACATGCACAGCAAACACTCTCCAAGTTTCAGGAATCAAGTGGCCTCTCTCTGTGCTGCCATAATGCCCACGCCATTCATTCATGCCCCTGAACCCCTACCATAATTCCTTCCACACCATACAATTTGAAGTGGCCAATAAAATTCAGAAGCACCTGCAAACTTGCAATATGAGAACAAAATGAAATGGATCTAAATGTAAAATTAACACTATATAGGCTGTAGTACTGTCTCTAGTAAACATTTTCATATTCTATTCTTTGGGAGGCTGCTCTAGAGAGAATATAGGCACCTAGATACTGAATTCATATACAGCTTGCTCTGGGGTACATGAGATTTTATTTACCTAGGGCTTCTTCAAAATTTATTCTAGAAACAAGTTGGAAACACCACAAAAATTAGGCTTTCCTTCTGAGAATTGCAGTGCCACACATGGATGACGATCAGAATCATTATGAGGCTGAGCTACTTTGCAAGTATCACTGCTTTAGTTTCCATCCCAGCTGCATCAAGAAGTGCAGAGGAGAATTAATATCTTAGTAACTGATGAATTAAATTTTCTGCTCACATTTTTGTGAGGTCGCTTCTCATTTTATCCTGAAGGAGTTTACTGATTATTTAAGTTTCAGTCAATTAATGGATAAGTAGCTGGTCAAAAGATGGGAAACAAACAGTCAGAAAGAAAAGGTCAGTTTTTAGAGTGGCATCCCCCAGAGATCAATGCTCATGTCCTGCTGGCAGTGTATGTAGAATCTGTAATACAGGCTGAACTGAGAACAAGTAAAGTTGTACTAGAAATCCTAAGGTATTCATGGTAGTAAAGACGATGATTACCACAAAAATTTGTCAAAGACCCTTATGATACTGAATTGCAAATTGATGAAACGTCACAAAATTCAGTGTCATAGTGATGCACACAGAATAAAATGCTCCTGACTTTACAGAACAAATAACATGACTCCGTACTAAGCTGTCACTGTCCAAGACAGATCTTGTGCTAATTAGCAGAGAGTTGGCTCTATAACACTATCAGCTCCCTGCTCAAAAGCAGAGTAAAGGGAAAAATGGAATGAAATTGTAAAAATAATCAGGAAAAGGAGAAAGCACAGCACTGTTGAAACCTAGGATACTGCTGCGTATTGCTTACTGATCACAGACTTGATCCCTGATTCCAAAAGGACACATTGAAATTAACAGACAGAATAGGTGATCAAAGGTATAGAATAAAAGAAAGTAAAAATGGTCTATAAAACCCAGAATATAATGGATCAGATAATAGATGGAGAGAATACATCCAAGGTACATCAAACATAAGTGGCAAACAGCAGATTAAAAACGTTAAGAAAACATTTTTTTTTTAAAGACACATTGCTGTGGGATGTCACGGACTCTAAAAATTCAAACCTTTTCAAACGTAACTAGGTAAACTTAGAGGAGAAGTATTTGTGAAGGGTGTTACATACAAAGACCTGCCTCTGATTTAAAGGAGTGTTTGAGCCACACACCACTGAAAGCTCAATAACCCGAGCTGAGAATGCATCATGTGCACAGCATGTGCACTCTCTAATTACTGAGAACCTGGAATTCCTCCTTGGAATCTACTGCTTCTTTGCCTTTTGGATTCATGCTTCCGAGCTCACAAGCATTGCAGCTGTCTCAGTTAGGCCATTACCCTCTTCCCATCATCTCAGTTCATTTGCAGGTGAAAGACAAACACATGGTTAACAGTGTCATGGGGGAAAAAAGTCAATGATGCACATATCAACAGCATTTTGGGGGAAAAGAAAGTTGAAAAAATTAAAAAGTTAATTTTAAAGGAAGTCATCTGAAGCGAGGTGTTCTTTGGTGCCAAAGAGTGTAACTGTAGATGGGTATCTGAAGGATCACAAGACATTTTGTTGTTGTTGTTGATTCTATGATTACATTCTTATGTCTCTATCCGTGTCTATGGATATCCGTTGTGACCAAACCTTTTGACAAAAGGAAGGAAACAGTTCTCCTGTTAGTAAGTTTTAGCAAAGGAGAAAGCACTGGGTACTAAGGAAAAGAATCTGTAAAAGTACTGCCCTGAGAGAGTGAGGGCTGACTCTTGGATGAGCACATGGAGGTCTTATGTTTGCTCCATAGAGACGTGACACTATCTTGTAATGATTTTAGTATTATATCTTTCATCAGCAATAAATAATTTCACTTAGGAAAAAAAAAAAAGGAATAAAAGTATTCCCAGACCATTGGGAATCATGCAACATGTTAGTTTCATGTCTAAATCAGCCCATACTCCATAAAAATATAGTTTATATATTGAAAGGGAGATGGGAGAACAGCTGCTGCTGAAGGCAAATGTGCCAGTTTGGCCAAAATCTGGTATTATAGCCCCTGAGAGAAAACCAGGTTGCAACCACCCTTCCCCCCCACAGGGTTCGGGGAAAAAAGGAAATTTTTCCTCAAAGGAAAGTGAAAGAGATAAAAACTATTTATTTTAACAAACACACAGGAAAAGGATAATGATGCTAAATAATGAAATGAAATCTCTTGCTATAGAGAGAAACCTGGGAAGATTTCAGAGTCCTTCTGTAGGTGTGGTCTCTCTCCTCCTCGGAGCTGGTCAGTGAGGGTGTGGGCCCACCCCCGGGCCTCGGGGAGAAAATTCTCCTCAGGTGTTCTGATGTTGTTGGAACAGTTCAGAAGAGAAGAAGGGAAAAAAACAAAGTCCCAGGAAACAAAATTCAGCTCTCCGTCTCATGCCAAGAGGAAAAAAACCAGCTGGCTGAGGGAAAAAGCAAGCAGGGTGCTCCCTCCGTGCTATCCACAGCCAGACACACTGAGGAGTGTAATCTCTGTGTCCTTGAGAAGCTGCTTTGGGAAGTTCGTCTGTTTTTTTTTTTTCAAGCTCAGTTTAAAGGCACAGAAAAGGCACAATATTACTTTTTGGGCATAGAGCATGATAGGGGATACACACGATAGTCACCCCAAGACAGCAAAGCAGCTGAGTCCAGGGCCATGAAGCATGACAGGGGCCAGAGGTGTCAAACACTGAGCACCATGGCCTGCCTTCCCATCTGGGGACAGAGGGACAAAGACAAGGAATGGCTTGCCAAGGGCAGGGTGGGCAGTGAGGCTCAGCAGAGGAGAGGACAGTGACAGCGATTTCTCCCACAATAGGCCAAAATGCTCCCAGTGCCACTCTGCTGGTTTTCCAAAGAAAGGAAGTGTAGGAACCATGGCTGCACCCCCAGCACTTCTGTCTGCCAGCCAACCCCAGGCTGGGGGCTCGGAACCACTGGCAATTTCAAAAACGATGATGGTGGGAAGGCAGGAAGGGAAAGACATCAAAGGCTAGCTCAAATCACCTAAACATGGTGTCGAGTGTCCCTTTTGGCACTGTCACCTGCTCACTAGCTGTCACTTTAGGAAAATACAGGTCTCCCACTGTCTTGTGTCTGCCAGGTCTCTGCAGAGATCTCAGGGACCCATTGGACATCTACAAACACGCCTATTTCCCTTGTATTTAATACCTTGCCTATTTCCCATGTATTTAATGAAAACCAGTGCCAAAGCAAAGCAGAGAGATCCCAGTATTTCTCCTGATGGAAGAGCTCAAGATGCTGCTGTACTCCTGGGCCAGGCAGCAGCTCGGTGGTCCATCAGGTTGCACAACTTCAGGCACAACACAAGTTGCCCAGCTGGCAAATATTTTAGCTACTGGGGAGACGGCTATAGGGCTGTGGAAGGCTTATGGGTAATGTGATACTATATGAGGCCACAGGGGCATGAGAGGGATCTAAACTTTTCCAGGGAAGTTGAAGAGCACAGCAAGAAACTGGAGGTATTGTGAAGGTGCCTGGGGAGATTCTCAGAAGATCAGAAACTGTGCTATCGAGGTTGCAGAAGGCAGCCTGGGAACCAGGGTAACTGTGGCATGAAAATCCAGCTGATGTCTGTAACGCAGCCCCAGGACACAGGGCTTCATTAAAATAAATAAATGAAATAAATTCTTCCCACCTCCAGGAAGGTGTCCCACAGATCCACTGAATTTTCTGAGTAGGAAGGGACACACAAGGATCACGGAGTCCAGCTCTTACCCACTGCAGCAGAAGGTACAACACAGCGTTGTCAGACTGTAACTGCACAAACACAGATGAAGTGTATCACCAAAAAAATGTCAAAGAAATGAACACACAAGAGAATCGTTTTCAGTCCAAGCTAGGGCTGCTCCACAACAAAGCTTCTCTGATATTTCTATTTGGTGTAGTGACACAGTGGCACTGTCCATAGATCACTGCAGCGTGGCAGTATGCAAACTGTTCAGTAATAGGATAACCATCTGTTGGGTGATGAATAGTTTGGCATAGGAATGTGGTCAAGCCTTCCTGCAGATACCCACATTCACCCCGATCTCTGCCAGCTGCCTGAGTAAAGGGCACTGAACATCAAGCTGGTTTCTACCTCACTCTCATCAGGAACTCACCAGAGCAAAGCCCTGACTGATGAGTCTGATGGCAGCTCCAGTCACACCAGTGGCAAGGCCAGTTTCATATACTGGTGTTTATACTGGTGTAATGTTGGCTTACAGACACTGAGGATCTGCTTCTGGCCTTTACAACAGTCACATTTCTTAGTATCGCCCTTCCTAGACTTTTGTACTTCTTTCTATATCTTGACATACTTTAATTTAGGCTGTTTGTGAACTGTGGCACTGGAATACCTTTTGTTCCATAAGTCAGTTGAATTTACACCTCATAATCCCCAGATAGCATAACACTTTGAGTTTTTCTGATGGTGCATCATACTAAATCATCATCTGACTGATGATAATATAATGGGAATAACATATTAACATTATTTATCATTCCTGTACCTTGCTCAGGGGATGTTTTACTTTATCATATATTAGTTGTCACTCCCACGACATATTACAGTAAGACATCATCAGAAGGAAACATTTTGATGAAGCAGTACTTGGATATTGGATATCAAGGCCAGGTTGGACGGGGCTTGGAGCAGCCTGGGATAGTGGAAGGTACTCCTGCCCATGACAAGGGAGGTTGAAACTACAAGATCTTTAAGGTCCCTTCCAACCCAAACTATTTTATGATTCTATCACTATTCTCTGACATCAAACTTGCCACTAGTGCTAGATCAGCTGAGGTTTTATAATAACACTCTCTAAGCAGTCATAACTTTTGCATTACCTTCCTAAGTTCACCACAAAGCTTCATCAAAGTAGCTGAAACATGTTTTGACCTTTTAGAGTGTCTCTACAAAAAAATCCAGCACGTTTATTTCACTAAAAATAATCTACCTAGCTCAGAATCTTGGAAAACAAGGGGGGGTTCTTTTAATTATTATTTTAAATTTAGAAACGTTAATTTAGCAGAGGTAGATCACCAAATGACAAAGCTTCTTAAACCCCAAATTCGTTGAGAGACAGCCATTTTAATAAATTTCAGGATTCACTGGTGGCCAAGCTGGCTAAAGTGCCTTCAGGCACAGGTGCATGGCAGTCATGCTTACGTTGGAAACTTGCATAATATATGGGTGCAGCTTCTGCAGGAAGTGTCTTTTTGTGCTAACCAATCATATGCATTGACAGTTTCTTCTCTTTCAATCATCTGAGTTACATCTGTGTACTGAAAAATGAACATATGCATATATGAATATACAGATAGGAAATGGATTTCCAAATCTCTGGTGGACAAACAAAGAAATGCATTGCAACAGGCAGCTCTAGCACAGCTGTTCCTGCAGCATCTGAAGGCAAACTCTTTCAGGTAATAGCATTGGGGAAGACAGAATAAATCAAAATTATTCAGCAGAAATTAATGACATTTTAGGAAAATGCATTTTTGTCCTCTGTCTATAGATAGTTAACAACTTACTCTTTTGCTCCCACTTGATTTCTGGATTGTGACCCTGTATACTTAAGGAAATTAAAGCCAACTGGTTTCGATATCAACAAAGCATAAAGTTATAGAATACCAATGGTTGTGATTTCTTATTTTTAAGGTCTTTTGTGTAAAGTGCTAAAGTTCAACCTTATCTTCAAAATCTGTATCACTTGACAAGTGATGCTAATGACCAGAATGCTAATCAACACAATACTGATTTTCACACTCACAGCAAAGTAGGGTGTATTTTATAACAAATGCATTCCTCAGTTGCTTGGTTTTGGTGTAGACTGGAGAATTTCTGGAGCAGCCTGGTGATCATTCTCAAGAATTCCCAACCACCAGTGAAAACCCAGTGAAAGAACTGAAGGAAGAACTTGAATCTTTCAGAGGATGGGGATCATACTTGCACCTGTTAAAACAGCTGTATCAAGATGAAAAACCTTCAGGTAAACTCAGTACCCAGTGATTTAACACCACCAAAAACAACACTGAAAAGAAGGCACCATCTCTTATCAGCAATTTCCAGAACACTACTTGATTTATTCCAGGTACCAGAGAGCTGACTAATTACAGCCTTAAGAATGTGCTCTGGGAAATTGATACAGATGAGTCATGTATCCTCCTTTACAAACTTCCACACCTTCTGGAATACTCTCTGAGACTTTCCCCATGACTACAGCATCAATAACTCTGGGGCAAATATGCTTTTCACTAATGAAAGATAGATTAGGCTGCACTTTTGGCATAACTCAGCCTAATTTAAAAAAAACCACCCCAAAGTCATGCCCTCCATCCCCAATCACAAAAGAGTTAATGAAAGCAATAGACTAATTTTTTTTTCATGTGTACTGCTTTTTGCAATATACACAGTGTTTCCCTGGACTAATGCCATGGCATTTTATTGCACATTTGATCTTTTTTAAGTGCTTCAAAATCTTTCAGTTGTATAAGATTTTCAGCAGTGGAATACAGGCAATTGCTGCTTCATTAAAAATGAATAGCAAAAATAAGCATGAGCATACTTAAATAATTTTATTTATTTTGACATTTGAGGGTTGAAAAGCTCAGTGTTGAAACTGCCTTCTTTAGATTCATGATAATCACAGCAAATGCACCATACAAAAACCTCGTGTCAGATAAACAATCTTGTTTTTGTATTGTTGCTCAATTGTCTTCACAATTCCCTAAAAGCCAATAAAGCATTTGTTGGAGGCACGCTGACCAATAGCGATTTTTCCAAGTACTATAACCAAATCAGCAGAGTTGTTTTCACGCCTCATATTTTATAAGTATTTCCAAAAACAAGAGTTGATCGTGTTGAATGATTAAACATGAAAATGGTGCAATAACAGTGCTCAGCCATTTTGCTCTTCAGCATCTTTTACAGCTCCCAACCAACTATTCTCATGGCAACCCTCTGAAGAAGCTGCTGTCTCCAGTTCACAGTGAGAAAAACAAAGACAGAGGTTGAGGACCATCAAATATTCTGAATACCTGTAACTCCCACTGGTAATAACTGGATTTCTGCATGCCCGTTGTTACTCAAACCAGGCTGTAAACAATTTACATGGGTTAAACTGCAAGGCAGAAGAGCAAAAATCTCTGAAATAAAGTTTCAGCTTCAGCAGTTGTTGGCTTCCTGGGCTATGCCTTCATCTCACATGTGACTTATGATAGATTTTGTACTTACGAAAACAGAAGAACAAAATAATGGTCAATTGCTCTGAATGTTTATGCGGACACCTTTCTCCTTCACAGTATGTTCACTTAAATAAAAAAATCTACATACAAATTTTAAAGAATGAAATAGTCATAGGCAAAGCAGAACCATTTCTAATTTGGTATGGAAAAACCACAATTATTCTCAGTGCACACCTAACCAGGACAGGATAAACTATGTGACTGAAAGAAACGTATTACCTCTAACAATTCCACCTTGGAGCAATCTTTATAATGCTCACCAGTCCTGCATTATATTCCACATGCAATTGAGAAATGTTGCTAAAGTTATTAAGCCTCAGAAGCACATATAAATCTCTAGGCTGTTAAACAATGAATCATATTCACTGTAATAAATCAAACCTTTTCCTCAGTGCAACACTGTGTTGCATGTCCCAAAGTACAGCGGTGTTGATCTCCCACCTCTGATTTTGTAAACACCACAAAACCAGCAGAATGGTATTTAAGTTCTAAGATCACACAATTTGTTCTATTTTCTTTATTCAGTTTAGCTCAAAAGATCCGAAAGAAAGCTAATAATTTCTCTTGTTCTGTTATTCAACTTGCTTGCTAACTTTCATAATGGAAATTCAGTTTCATGTTTTAGGCTTGGATTTGTTTAGAGTTTTGTTTTTTTGTATTATCTATTAAGTCTTATTCCTCTTACCATTAATTTGATTAAACACACATCAGCACTACTAAGCTGCAGGAGCAAAACATTGGGTTTCTTGTGTTGCTCTGGGACTTGTCATCAAGCCAAACTCACAGATGTTCCAATGAACACGCAGCATTTGGTCCACTTCTAGGATAAACATCGTAGTTTGCTTTATCCACACTGTCATGACCCCGGATAAGTAAGCAGTGAGATCAGCTAAGTCCCCTCACCTACTCTGTACTTTTGATAAGCGGACACGAAGCAGGACACAAAAGTGAAAGAGGCAAAATTAGGGAAAAGGGAAAAAATCCTCGTGATTTTCATGCCTCATCCCAGAAGATTTTCTTCTTTGAAGATTCCTTTGTTGTTTTGCCTGTTGTGAGAAAGTTCATATTTTCTTACAAACAACAAGGCAGGTAGAAGTACTTAGAAGCACAAAAAACTGTGAAATTATATTTAGTAGCTGGGTAGAAATGAGATGATTGTGATGGCTCCTAAGTGTGTGAATAACCCTCCCAGAATCCTCACAGGGTCTCACCGACTTCTGTTGTGTTCCTGAAAGATACTGGCCTATAAAAACTTAATAAGACAGAACTTTGGGATTTGGTATTTTGAAGGACTCTGATATAAAGAAAACAACACATGTGCCTACATGAAGGAATAGCTCATGAGCAATGAACAGCTTGGTCCACGGAGATGTCAGCAACACAGAAACTGCAAATCAAAGTGTGTGATGCTAATGAAACCTGCAGGAACGCTGAACAGCTTGGAAGCGCCGTTCACGTGGACTACAAAACTGGTGTTGCACAGCCAGCAGCAAGAGTTGTGTGCATATTAGCTATGAAAAATAGTCTTTTCCCACAAAAAAAATCTTTAAAAATACCTATCTCTCTAATACTAAGATCTTGGGTGTAGAGAGGTAGGTTCCTCATAAATGCTTGTCCCAGCCTAATCTCCCATGAAAAAATTATAACCCAACTGGCAAAAGCTGACTATATTTTCAACAAGTACTTTGAGGGGGAATTTTTAAGAGAGTTTTTAAGGTTTTTTGTGTTGTAAGAACAAAGGGAAAAGAAGAAAAAAAAAAAAGAAAAGCACCAGTATTTCAGTCCCGTGATCATTCCAGCAGCTGATGCTTCCCAAGCAAAGATAACTCAGAGTAAAATCACCCGTTCTGACAAGTGAGATGCCAGCAGTTTGTGGGGCCCAGCCTGTGCGTCTGCTGTAATTAAATTTGCACACAAATTGAAGCGTGCAGTGTTGCTATTTCTCTTAATGGAACAGACCTTCTGGACAGAACTTTCAGAGCCTGAGGTAGTCATCTCTATTTTGATGAGTCTTTGGCATGCCACATCAATCTTTACTTATAATTTTGTGTGTGCTTTAGATATTTCTATTTTAGCAAAGAACACTCCTTCATGTACAGCTGACTAATACAAATACTTTTTGCTATTTGTTATGTCAGCCATCCAGTGAGGAGATGGAGCAAAACCAGGTCTTTTTAGAACAGGAAAAAGGCAGCAATCCTGTAAGATGGATATTTCCATTTTTCCTTGGGTTTTTTTTTGTTTACAATTGTTTCTTGTATCAAAGGTGAAAGCCCTTGGGAGGCTTGATGTTTCTTCCAGCTTTACTTTTGAGGCCCTTTTGCATGGGGTGCCAATGACTCTGCCCAGGGAGAGACACGGGAAAAGGGAAGATGTGGCAGGCAAGAGACAGCCTTGAGAAGTTTGTGATGATCTGGGAAGATGTGTCCTGAGGAGCAGGCAGCCACACCTCAGAGAGGAGAGGAAGAACTTCCTAGAGATGAGAAGGGGCTGGTGCAATTAATAAAATCCCTGACTAAGCCTAACCTTCAAGCAAGATCTGCATTTTTTTGGCCGAAGTTCTGGCTGACCCAGGGTCCTCTCACAAGCCTTTTCTCCTCAGTTTTCCAATAGGGACTTAAAGCCCTGCTGACATTAAAATATTTACGCATGAATCTTCTGCATGTCAAAAGACCCTCTGGATGATTCTGTCACCGACACATACCAATGTGATGTTACTATTCTGTGGAGTTAGTTGCTGCCAAAAATATATACAAGCCCCCTCACTGTTCTCTCCTAATTAAGAAGCAGATGTTACTTATGGTTCTATTTCTGATGGAGGCCAAATGTTCTGTATGCATTTGGAAAGAAAAAAACCCAACATATTAAAACCTTAACAAATTACTAAAGCTACAGATCCCAGCGTATTTCTTTCAAGAAGTGTAGCAGATCTGCTAAACAATTTATGAGCACAACAGTTTCATGAACTTTTGGCAGCTCCCATTTAGAAAAGGCTGAAAAGAAAGTCTGCACACACAGTGTGCATTCATTTCATTGAATAATTTACAGTGTATTGTGGTGTGGGTTTTTTCCCCCCTTTATTCTATAAACTGAACAAATTTCAAAAGAAATGCTATGCAATGAAATATATTCCTTTTGCTAGTCACAGCTGTTAGGTGTATCTTTTTATTTGCTCTCTTTTTTCTATACCTGCTTTTATTGTGACATTGCTGTACCATGAAAAAAACCAGACAATTTGATCAAGACACTAAAGGAATCCCAGAAAGTTTTTCAATCTTTCTGATAAAAAAAGAAAAAAAGGCCTAGTCCAGGAAAGTTATTGCTCACAAGAAATAATCCATTTATATGGTATAAAGAATGCCTTCCTGTTTTAGTGGAAATACCCAACATCAGCACCTCTCCAACACAAAGGAACAAGGTGCAGAGATGAGCTTTTGAGAAGGAGACAGGCAAATCCACAGGCCAGACTCACTACAAAAATATGAGCAGAAATGCTGTTGACTTACTCTAGTGCAAGCTACAAGAGAGAGCCAAGTTATTCAGATTAGCACATGGAATAAAGTTCCCAGTTTAACCAGACAATTCAGTGCCTATCTCTGATCCTAAAGCCAAGGGAAACTGTGGCACTCCTGCTTCCTTTCCTATCCAGAAGAGCTGGCTATAGGAATACTTTTTACATGACTTTAAACTGGAAATTCTGAAAAACAAAATTTTAAGGCTACACGGTTGAGCACACAAAAATGAATAAAAGACAGAATTAAATGTGTGTAGTTACACAGTGCTAATAAGAGATGCTGGAATAGGGATCCTTGACTTGCCTGGATGATTTGTAGGGTGGTCTCTTGACTTCCTCCCCTTTTTCCAACTCCAAATGTTTCCTGAGTAAATCTAGACCAGTATATGATATATTCTTTTAATTTAGAACAATACAACTGAATCATTGTTACTCAAGACAGATACACACAAGCTCTCTCAACTTCTGGGAACACATTTTCATCCCTAATCAACATCTGCATGTTTGAAAAGTATCCTGAGTAAACCACAGCCCCAGCACAGGAGCTGTTTATTTTTAAAACACATCTGAATTACTTCACTCTTATAATGAACTATACTAAACTTACTGGGAAAAGATTAGTCAGAGAGCTATTTTTGAGAAAATTATATAAAAAATTAGATGAAGAGAACCAAGACCAAATTAAACTTTATATCAAAAACATTTATTTAAAGATGTTGTTGAATACATTATTTGGCAATTTGAATTATTCTAGCTTGAGAAAAGGCTGAAGAGAGTCTCTTCACAGTGGGTACTTTTATGAAGCCAAAGATTTCATTAATAATTTGCTGAAAAATTGAGTGATCGATTCAGAGAAATGTGTTTTAAATAAGTACATTAAGCATAACACAAAAGTGACAGTACAATGATGGTGCAAGGCTTATTCATTGATACAGAATGAAACCAGGGCCAGACTGATGGACATTCCATGCTTCTCCAGGAAAAAATGACTATGAACAGAGTGTCTGCCTACATATTTAACCAACAGTACTGCTCCTGTTATTTTGGGAGTGTAACAGCACTCAAAAGCCTCTCTGTGTTTAAAAATAAAATAAATTAATCTATAACCATGACATTGCTAAAGAGGCTGAAGTAAGAGCAACAGCTAAGTGTGGTGGCTGACTTGCAGGATTTGGGCATGAAATTAATATTTTCGTGGAGTTCATAGCGTGTGTTATAATGATGAATTAACGGGAGGCTGTGTAAAGAGAGGCAAATATTTTATAATTGTTCCCGGCTTCCTCATTTTGGACAAATGGTTCTAGCATGTTTTTCTTCGGCTACAACTGGTTGTAGTGTTCTTTAGTATTGGCTGTGACAGCTACACTGGGAGAAAGAGCTGAGTCTCTCACGGTAATTGCTCATGCTGGATAACACCTTATCCACGTCTAGGAATATTTATTTCAAGAGAAGCTCTGAAGATTTGGGAGTTATTCAGCCTGAGTAAGGATAAGCAAGCTTCTAAGGAGATGTGCAACACATTTATGATGAGATTTACCCTAGAGCTTTTTTAAAATGAACAGTAGGGTGACGGCATTCTTATTCAAAAGGGTGTGTAGTAAACCCTCAGATGTGGATCTTCAAGAGGGAATTTAAATGAAAAGCAGAGTGCCTGATGGAAAAAAAAGCGGTAGTTCCAATCAGAGGGTCTGATATAAAACAAGATACAAGAGGAAACTGAGGAAGCAATAATAGGTAATGCACTGAGAATGAAGACAGAGGCAGATAGAAATTAGACTAGAAATAAAGGCAGTGATGTGGCATTATGGGGGAGGAGGAGAAGTCTCATCTCGAAATGCACTTCAGCTAATTTTAGAAAAACGATGAAAAATCTAAACTTTAAGCACGATCACATTACTAAGAAGAAAAGTAGATCTCCCATGTGGGTTCAAGTCTTTATATATCCTTCTTTATATCCAAATACCACACATTTCTGTGTGAGGGCACTTAAGCATGTTCATCTAATGCCTTACCTGCAAACAAAACTATTCTGAGATAGTAGTGAATTTGAGTTTATTAATGACTCAGTTTGCCTCATCTATTACTCCACAAAACTGACCCTGGTCCTCACTGAATGAATTTCTGACATTTGAACTGTGAACCAAAAGCCTCGTATGGGACAGGCAGTGATATGAACCTGTGAAATATTTTATAGGAGACAACAAAAAGCCATGAGATTTCGTAAAAGATCCTTTTCCCCCCAAGCCTCCACAACTGAAGACAAAAATCTGCAGCTCTAGAGTAGAAAAAAAGTGGAACAAGGAATCTAGAATACAAAATAACGTTTCCTTTTCAAGCAGTAATGCACACAGTTACCGCCCATAGATTTTGGAATTACTTTACATATAATAAATATGAAGCGGTTTGTTGTTTTTTTTTTTAAATATCCTGTCAATGAAGATGTTCTTAATGTTGGGAGGCACAAGATTCTGCAACCTTTTAAGCTGATGAGGATACAGCCACAGTGAGGCAGTCAAGGACAAGGTACAAGATTTGCCTCTAGAGCACTTTCAAAAGCGCAAGGAACAGATCAAATATTTTAGATACTAAGGGCAAAATCCCACAGTGCTTAGTCAGGCAAAACTCCCATTGGCCTCAACAGGAGTTTTGCCTGAGTAAGTACTGAGCAAAGACTGTGATGTCTGACCTAGATTTATCAGAGTCACACCAGTGTAACACGTTTTTCAGACAGACGAGCACCGTGCCGCAATATTCCTGCGACATTCTGCTTAAACGAATAAACAGACACCGCAACCTCTGAATCATCCTCCCCTCCCAATTCCCCCCCTTATAATGAAGGGAAGAACTCACAGCTGGGCAAGATGCTGCTATTCTGAAAGTGTGCCAAAGAGCAAGACTGAAATCCAAGAAACTGAAAGTTTACCACTGCAAAGTTTTGAAAATCTGGTAGATAAGGAAAGTGCACAAGCGAGATTCCCAAGGGCTTGTGTATGACCAAAGATAATCTGGCTTTCATTCTTGTAAGCAAATGGGCAACAGGGAAAAACTTCTTACTGTAGCTATCCTTTTGATTTAGGGCAAATCACAATTCCTGCATGGTCAGGGGAAACTCCTCTGGTTGATTTCACCAGGGATTAATTTAGGTGAATAACTAGGTCAGTCTTGTTCCTAAGTTAACATTTCTATTACAGAAATACGAAAGTAGATTAAGTTTAACACACGTGTCTACCTTGCTTCAGAAACTTCCTTCTGTAATTACAGAATCCCATTTACAACAACTTTGATATCATGTACAGGAGAAATATTAAAATTAGTATCAAAGTGAGCAGAAAAATTCATCAGCATGTGAGACGTGTGGGTTTTTTGACTTCCTTCTTCTAGCTGAAGTGAATACCAAAACCTTGACACAACAGCAATCAGACCACAGGTTCCCCCAGGAGAGCAAAGGAGAGATTATGAAACATCAGTACCGCACATCTAAACAAAAAAGGAAAATCATACCAAGATAGAACTCCTCCTTTCATATTCCACTGGATCTACCCTTTGCCAGATTCTTTACATAAAGAGTAGTTAAGCAATATAAAAAGATATACTCCTTTTTCATCTGTGAACTCTTCCATCATGAATGTATCCTAAATCCTCCTAGATGTGCAATATTACCCAGAGAAGCAGGCAGAATGACAGAATCATTTAGTCTGGAAAACATCTAAGATCCCCGAGTCCATTTGTTATCCCACCCATCACCATGTTCATCCCTGAAACACATCCCTAAGTACCACATCCACACGTCTTTTAAACACCTCCAGGGACAGTGACTCAGCATCTCCATAACGCTGATATTTGCCCCCAAAAGTCCGCAGTTGCTCTCTTCACACAAGTAAAAGAAGAAAAGGAATCTTGGTTTTCCCCAGATTTGGGTTTTGAAGACTGGGTATCAGAATTCCAGGCTAAAATCAATTAGGATCAAGTCCTTTGCTAAATTAACAGAATTTGTTTTCTGTGTTACCCTTTATTTTCACGGAACATGAACATAATTTCAGTGTCTCTGAAATTTTAATGCCTCTTTCTCATTTGATAAATTTCACATTGATGACAGTCATTAAGAAACACAGGTCTAGCCAGTCACATGCAAACACAATGTAGGGTAATTCCTCGGGAACCAGTGAGAAAACCCTCCACCCCATAAAAAACAGTGCAACCATATGTCAGATCTTTAGCACACAGGAATTCCCAATTCTGAAAAATAAGCAGGATTGCATCACAATCTAGCAGCACTGCCGAGAATTTTCCATCTCTTCCAGGGTCATAACTCTTTGCTCTCCAGTTGGCACAGCCAGCTCAGTGCAACACACAGCACAGCAGGGGAAAATGAGACAGAAACATAAATGATCCACAGCAGCTGAAGACAGAATGAGTGTCCTCCTCTCCAAGCTCCTTCCATGTGAGCTTTGAAATATGCACCTGACTGTGCCTGAACAATGGACTGCTTTTAAATAACCAAGTCCAACAGGCGGTTTTTTGGTTTTTTTTTTTGACTGGAGTCAAGAATTCATTTCATTACTCATGGACATAACATACCCTGCTGTGGAGTATGTCAAGATTTAATTATGAAGCTTTACAAAAGCCTGGTGAAGCCAAGTGCTTCAAATTTCCAACCCAGAAGTTTTATGTGGCTATATGCAGAGTAGTTACTTTTTACAGTGGTATTTAATGTGGATCATAAATTCCCATGGAGAGTGGTACAACAAATGAAAATAAAAAATCATCCAGATCTTATTTCCTTTCACCTACCAACAGCTAAATAAAGGAGTTAGAGCTGAGCTGTTTGGTTTTCTTTTCCCAGTGAATTACCTCTTGTAAGCACACAGTAAACAAATTTTGTAATAGTTTCTTAAATGTCTTGGGGTGACTCTATCATGTGTATCCCCTATAATGCTCTATGCCCAAAAAGTAATATTGTGCCTTTTCTGTGCCTTTAAACTAAACTTGAAAAAAGCACTCATCTTTGAAAACCAGTAGTTTTTAATGAGGAAAAAAAAAAAAACACCTATAGGAATAAGCTACATTTTTTTCAAGGCTTGCAAGAGCTTGTCCTGCATGTTCTATATATCAAAATACCATAACCTATGGGAATTATTGGCAGCTGACATGCTATTGAAAGCAACTGCTTTGACCTTAATGGACTGCCTTGAAGCTCATTAAACAGTATATCAGGAACGGTGCATAGTGCAGGTGTGTTCCAGCACAGGAAAGATATTTTATGATTCACTGCACCTTGGTCAATATATTGAATACTAAAATCCTAAGTGAACTGTGATCCTTTATTTGCAATAAACAAAACAGGCGTTCAAGATTACGTTCAATACATTGCAATTCACAGAATTAGCAACAGAGCAATAACTTTGGGTTTATGTCAGTACACCTACTTTTTTAATCTTAAGTGTGGATAGTATCATTCTGAGTGAATAAAGTTCTCACTAAAAATGTGTAAGCATGTTCTGCATGTTTACAATAGCATCTTCAACTGTAGTTTGAAAATGGCAATTCTCATTAAAAATTATAAATGCATGCAATCAAATCCATGTGGGGATAAAACCCCAGCTGTGTCTGAAATTAGATTAATATTCTGATAATTGTTAGCTTTAAAAAAAAATCTATTAACAGTACGAGGAACTAACAATAAAATGACTGCTCATAGTATGCAGGGCATGTATACACACACGTATTAGTGTACTGCTCGAACTTACTGGGCTGGTTTCCAACGAGGAGAGCGATCACAGACAGAACTTTCCAAGGTTCACATGTCCAGCTGGGAGGTCAATAACTTTGGTGCCTTGGTCAGCCCCTAGTCTTTCCAAAAACACTGTCTGTAGCTTTCTGAGATTCAGAATCCTCATTTAACTCTTACTTCAAAAATTATTTGCAAGTGCATTGACTTTTTCCACCTCCTCTGTCCTTGCACAGCTACTTCAGACTTGCTCAGAGATGTAACATTGCCTCTTTCTACAGATTCAGTACTGGCAAGTTTTGAATCTAACACCAAAGACAGACTTGACACTTGTGACTCTCTATGAGGGGAAAAAATGCAATCACTTTCAGGGTTAAATGTCACAACCAGAGTCATCAGTTATCTCCTAAGATGCAAAGATCTCCAAGAGCACCAGCACTGCAGATCTAGAAGTAGTTAATTCTCAATCCTATCCTATAAAACATTTGTAAATAAAACCACTTAGAGATGCACAGAGCCAGCCTGAGAAATAGCAAAAGCACATACATGCAGAGTTCAAAACTCAAATTTGTCAATATGAAAATGGGAGGAGCCAGAGAGACCAAAAACTGAAATCCAAGCTAAAAGAAAGGCAGAGCTTGCAAATCCTTAAAGGCAGCATCCTTTAGATTGATTACACTACAATATATTCTTCTAATTTGAAATTAAATTGGATTACAATGAATGATGGGATGATGTTTTGAAAGCCACATTAGGAAGGAAGTGCAAAATAGCACCTTTTTTACAGCCAAAATGTTAGGGCAAACTTGTGTTGAATTCATCAACATAATAATTTTGGGAATGAAACAGTGAAATGCAAATTTCCAACTGTGTTTCTCTGCCAAATCCATATTTGGAGTTCCTACTTGGAGTGGTGTGGAAGAAAAAACCAGGGATGAGATTAAGTTTTATAATTAAATTCAACCATTAAGCTCCTTTTTAATTTCTGCACATCTAAATGCAAATTTGCATGCTCTTTCCTATGCATTCTCAGAACTCAAATAACTGTGGAAGTGAGTACTCAGAGAAGTACAAAGTTTGACAAAACATGGAGAGAGTTTAATTTTATATTTATGCTTCATTCCTGTCCTCGGACCTTCCTCCTAAGGGTCTGCCTTTGTTGTGGTCTTTTATAGCCTGTTTACATTTCTATTACTAAATTTAAGAAGGGTTAAATAAACCAGAAAACCTTTTAGATGAACTTGGGATCAAAGTTGGATAAAAGTTGAAGAGAGAATTTAAAAATTAATATTTTCAAATGTTTGAATTTTGTCACAGACATATTTTCATCTTCAGGGGCCGCTACAAACAACCCAAGTAAATAGGAAACACCATGGCCTGCACTGAATGACTCAGTTTGGGATTTCTGTTCTTTTTAAACACACAGCAACTAATTAAAAGTCATCACACCTCACACTGGTAGAGCCCAGAAGGCAACAAGTCTTTTTCCAAGACACTCTTTCCTTTGGCTACTCCTGTACCTGTGGGCTACTTGCCCTTGGGCACAAGTTGACCATGCCCTTTGTCCAGGTCACCACAACGGATGACAGAGGCTTGAAGAAGGCACATGCAGGGTCTCCAACCCCAGGCATCCTCTGAGAGCAGGGAATGGATGCAGCTGAAGCTGGAACTCATGGGAAGGTGGCTCATCTCACCACCACTGGACACGAATCCCATCACACACCTTAAAACCAGTTTCTGCAATTCTCATACCTGGTGCAGGCTGAGCACGTCAGCACAGCTCTTATTAACTTGCTTCCTGCCCACATTCTGAGATATTAACTCACTACTTCAAAATATTTATGTTAGTGCCAGAGTCCCACTAGAGTAATTCCTACTGTTCTACTGCAGTTAAAAGCAAACCTTTGCCCTCAGCAGGGTGGTGCCCAGCTAAGAGCAGGGACATGCAGTGTCTGGGGACTGGCAGCAGCTGCCAGCAGCTGGATCTCTGCACAAGAGCACAATAATCCTGATGAGGCAGGATGGCACTGAGTGACTTATCCAAAGACAACCCCTTTGGGATCCCATTCAGGGTCTGCAGTTCTAGTCTGAAAAATAATATTATAATATCACACTGGGGCCTCGGAAGGATTTTTTTTTCCTAATTTCCAATCTAAACCTCCCCTGGAGCAACTTGAGGATGTTTCCTCTCATTCTGTCACTCCTTACCAGGAGAAGAGGCAGAACCCCACCTCTCAGGGAGTTGTAGAGAGTGATAAGGTCCCCCCTGAGCTTCCTTTTCTCCAGGCTGAGCCTCTCCCAGCTCCCTCAGCCCCTCCTCACCAGACTGGTGCTCCAGACCCTTCATGTCATGTCACACACAAAGGCAAAGAGTTGACAACATTTGTGCTCAACCTTATGTCACCAATAAGGTTTCAAGAAAACAGGTTAATGCAGAGCTTTGCAGGACACAGCTTCTTCTTCTCAATGGTGGCCGATAACCATTTTACTCTGTGCTCTATGATTAATTTGAACCTTAAAGTAAATATCTAGGCAATACGCTTGCAATAGCACAGAGCTTGTTCAGAATCTCCTGCTTATCCCAAATTAATTGGAAAATCATTTGCATCTTGTTTTACTTTTTAGCAAATTGAACCTTCTCTCCCCAGACCTGTTCTTTGTGTACCAGTCAGGGAAAACTGAAAGTGTCTTGCAATGTGGAAATTATATAACAAAGTAAAAAAATACAAAGGTACCATCCTGATCCCCCTGATGTTCTGCTACTTGCTAGTATTTATAAAGATTACTGGCATCAATCTTTGCTCCTCTAATGAATCTAATGAGTCTGAAATCTTCCTGGGTGGGGTATTTCATCCAGCTGGCTTGAGAAGAATCAGACTCATAAAGTTCACAATGTGATTCAGGAAATGCAATGCAATAAATCAATTCTCTAACTACCATTATGGAAATAAGAAAATATTTCATATATTAAGGCTGAATTCAGAAATAAGGCTTATAAAAAATCTAGAATACATTTCTTTCTCTATCATATAATTCTCTTTGTAGCAGCTTTTTGTCTCGCTAAAAATCAGATTTAATGCAGACTATTAAGGTGTTGCCTGTAAGAGAAACACCAGTTTAGTCCTTTTTACAGCAGTGCCACAAGTTCTGTTCTGATTATAAATATTTTGCTACATGTAAAGAGTTTTTCTGGGGCAATGTGGTTCCTTTTGTGTGAACCCTGATCATGTTTTAAACTAAATGAATCTACAACATATAAGCTGTCAAAAAGCAGGGATGCAAGAGCCTAGCTGTCCTCTGTATTGACAGAAATGCTTGTTTATATACTAGAAATGTCTTTTTATGACTAACTGTCACCTTGGAAACCACTACTAAAAATGAAAGTTTTGTCTCCAAAGGCAAAACCCACATAGCACTCAGTTATCCCAAAGTTTGCCTCATCTTTTCCTGATCAATCTGGAACACAAAGATTTGCAGTCAAATGTTCCTAGCTCTTAATCCCTCCTTCCAATTCTAAAATTATATCTTGCTGTAAATTTTGTGATTCCAGGTGACAAACAGGAATCAGTATTTTATTTCCTAAAAGCCCTTTCAAAGACGTATTTATATCCTTGTCTCAACAGGCTGGAAGACAAAAAAAAATACATTCACACAATATTGACCACTGCATCATAGACATAAAAGTCTATTTTTGGGTTACATTGTATTGTAGATCATTTCCAAAGAAAATATCCAATTGTACCATTCAATTTCTGACACTAGGACTAAGACAAAAAGGGGAAGATAAAATAATCAGTTTCCTCCAAGCACTGACAGTGCTGTACTGGGAGATGTGAGGCTAAAAATATCACTATTCAATATGCAGACCCACTCTGTGGATTTCTTGCAGTTACAGGTACTGACTGGGATGTTATCAATAAAAATCTCTGTGGAGAGGGAACATGAATTCTAAAAGCACCAGAATCTTTGAGAGAACACTGAGGGTTTAACCTTCACATGGTAAAAGCACAGTATGGAACTAAAGAGAGGCTATAAAATCCTCTAGTAATACACATGGCCTGCTGTTGGGAACATGTTCATGAGAGGTGAAAAAGGTCAATGCCAAAATGATGGGCAGTGAGAGCTGCAAGAGGATTTGGCAGCCAGTGTGGGGTTCTAGTCCCTTCTGTTACCATGAAAGACTCCTCAAAAGGGTGAAAGTCTTCCCTGAGTTTTCCACGGCCATTGTGACAAATCTTTCCTTCTTTCAGTCCTCACCCCACTTTGGTCATAGCTGTGCTGAGTCCTTTTAAAAAGTGACAGGGCTTTTTGACTTCCTGCTGAGCATTCCTACAGAGAATCTGCTGGACTTGCTCAAAGGGAGCAGGACCCCAAGGATGGAGCCTATGGAAGGCAGGAGCATCCCACAGAAACCTGGCTATCCCCAGTTCGTAGAGAGTGAGTGTAACACGGAACATGGACTGCAGCTGTCAGTCTGCCCTCAGGAATGAGGGAAGGACATTTCCCAAGGACCAGAGGGGACAGAAGGAACTGGGCAGGCTCTGCCACAACGACTGAAACAGTCAGCATGTGAGGACCCACTTGCAAGGACAAGAAAGCTGGAGTTGAAGGAATGAGTGATTTGAAATGCTTTTCATTTCCCTTATACCTGACTCTGCTGCTTTGAATTCTTCCCATTTACAAAGTTTTTAGTTCATATCATAATGGTACATAGTATTTTCCATCGTTTCAAAAGCTTTTTCATCTTCTTTGGGGGGTTCACGGTCAAAACAGATTCACCTTGGATGTCTGGCTGACACAGGAACCTGCCGCTGGCCAGCAGCCTCTGTGATTTCCCCTCCAGCTGGACGTGCTCTAGGAACCTGCTCGGCAGGATTTGGTAGCTCAGCAGCTGGCTGCAGCCTTGGCAGGTTGCAGCAGCGGCTCTGAGGCACTTCTGAGGTTCTGCACCTACAACAGGCTCTCGTGTTAAGCAGCTGGGTGAACCGACAGGAAAACAGGGAGCATATCATCAACGCCTGTCCTACGTTTCAAGGAAGTCCTTCAGCACAGATAAAGGAAAAAAGGCATATGCCATGGCACCGCTTGTTTTTTTTTACACAACATAGCATTTCCTGATTAAAAGCAGCTCTAGCCATGATGAACAGGACAGGCACTAACTACTCTACAAAACTAATTGTTCTGTGTCGGTATCCAGCAGAAAATTACAGGACAAATAATAGCTGAAAGCCTCTCTTTGTCATTTGGTATCTTTCCTGCACCTCACTGCGAGAGAGGCTGCCTAGCCACTCCCAGTGCCTCGCACCAGCTGGGCTACCATTAGCCCAGGCTCACAGCTGCGGCTGTCACTTGACTCCTGCCACTGGGGCACTTGGTGCCAGCTGAGCTCGCTCACACGGGCAATTAGCGAGGCTCAGCCCTCATGTGAGAACGTGTTAAGCTGCAGCGATGTTTGTTTTCCCTTTCAAGCCTCGTACTAAGAAGCAGTGTGAAGCAAAAGAGGTTGTGAGAACTAAATGAAGGAAATCTCTGCTGTAAAGTAAAATCTGGGGTCTTTTTTTTCCTCCCCCGCGTGCATATTAAAACCAATAGAAAACCTTGCAAAGTGACTTGTTTCAGCTTGCAGTTCTGGATAGAACTTCTGAGAAATGGAAGGTGCAGTCAAATTATCAGAACACCTCTATTTTAGGCCTAAACTAAAAGTAAATATATGTATTCTACATATATAAATATACAAGCTCCATAATCCCATTTACAATATCTACATTGAATTCAGTAGATGCACTACAGTACTTACTGCAGTACAGAGAAATTAGATGAGTTCCTTATTTTGGCAATACATCACTTTTTAAAGTGAAATAGAAAAAAAAGCGTGAAATAAATTATTTAATGCTCATTTATCTTCTCTATTAGAATTCTGTCACTGTGCCCTATCATGGAAATATACAAATTCTGCACATTTTGTGAGAGTAGTAATGAGAATGCACTCTGGCTCTGAAATAGTTTTAGTTTCAATGATAGATATCAAAGTTACTCAAAAATCAGCTTATAATTAGATAAAATTCTTAGTGTTGTGATAATAAGTGGAACTGAAATGTAGTTTAACATTTTGGTATCAGGAAAAAATGCTGTACTGGGACTTGTCATTTGAACGATGGTCACATTTGAACAAGCCTCTTCATATTCAAGAAGTTTTCACTTCACTGGAATCCCCCTACAACACCACAAACCAAAAAAACCCACGCCAAAACCCCTCACCCAAACCCCATTTGCCATTGTAACAGTTTATTTGCATCCCATAAGGAATTAAGTATTAACGAAGTGAGACTTAAACCACGCAAGGAAGGTCCTAGGTATCCTGCTAGAAGGTAAACTTCAGTGAAATAAAATTAAAATTTTAATGTATGAATACAAGGCTTAACAGGATGCTTCCAACAGTGAAGCTGGTAAGGTCCTCTCCTCTCCAATCTCCCTCTTTTACAAACATATCCTTGTAAATGAACACAAATTACCAGAAGAGAAAACAACACGGAAAAAAACCTTCCACGGCCAACAAAACCAAACAAAATGTGAAGAAGAATGAAAAAGATCTCCCACTTACGCTTAAAATAAACTTTTCCAAAGTTTATTGCACATCCCTTAGCCAAAAATCAAAACAACTTCCCTTAGCACTGCCAGCGTGTTTACTGAATCACATGACTGGGAGAGAAGGGAACGAAGCCAATTCCAACTGTTCTTCCTATGGCACAGACAAACCTGCAGCTGGAATAAAAGAGGCAGCAGGCAATCAGCTGCTCAAATGAGATAAGACAAACTCACACTTGTGGTGTAGGCGGCTTCGGGGTCATCCTCCAGCACCCGTGACAAGCCAAAATCCGAGACTTTGCACATGAGGTTGCTGTTGACCAGGATGTTCCGTGCTGCCAGGTCCCGGTGGACGTAGCCCATGTCGGACAGGTACTTCATGCCAGAGGCAATCCCCCGCAGCATTCCAACCAGCTGGATCACTGTGAAGTGCCCATCGTGCTTCTGCAAGGGAAGAAACAACACAGCTACTTCCCATTTGTTTCATTCTGGTGATATTAACCACAGCTCTTCTTTAAAATACTTTTGTCACTCATCCAGCCAAGCTGCCCACTGCAAGCTTGTTTTTTCAAGGACTTAAATTGCTTGGCAGTGCATCCCATCTCATCTCTCCTTGTGCAGCTTATATCACCCTTTCCTCCACATTTTCACACATTTCACAATCTTCCTACTGACAACATTTAATTTCTTCCATAGCCGCTTACTGTGAACGCCTTCCCACAACACTATTTTTAGTACAAGAATGACAAACGACACAAAAATCTTCACCTATTACTCCATGGCCTCAGGAAACAAAGAACCCGCTTTTTATTGTCTCAGCCTTGATTATCTGCATTGAGGTACTGCTGTTACCTTACCTTCTATGGGGTTTGTTTGGGAGGGTTTGTTTGTTTAAAAAAAATCCCAAAATAACTTGAAAAAAGTTTGGGGCTTTAGCTCATGCTTGTTGTGCACCTAAAACCTTATACAGAGCTTTTCCAAAATCTTCCTGGCTGATTAATGAATGCATTCAGCTGCTTAACACCTTTGGAAATCTCTTGGAGTTGAACATGTAAATAAGAGTTATGTCATTAACTGTGCTTGCCCAGCTGGTCAGCCTTGCTGGGCCTCAGTTTCCCCATCTGCAGCATTAAACTAAACACTTCTTTTTGTCCTGCATCAGACAGCTCCTGAATTATGTGGCAGTGGGGACCTGCACAGAAATGTGATTACAGGCTCTTTGCCTTGTTTAGGCCTGCCCTATCTACCATTCACAGCAGACTGCTTGCAGGACCTTGCTTGTCGTGACCTCAACTGGCAGACATTTAGCTTCTCATGGATTATTCAGTGAGCCCGGCTTTTTATGTTAGCAGGAACAGCCAAACAAAAACCAACAACTTCTGCAAACAAGTTAAGTTTCCATTTTCCCTTTCAGCACTTTCAGTATTGGGCTCCGGACAAATATGAAATTCTGATCAGCATTCAGGATATTTCTATTGCTTAGCTCATGCATTTAAGCAAGATGATTTTTACAGGGGAGAAGCTTACAGGAAGTTCAGCAAATCCATCAGATTCAGCAAAGCAACAGGCTGAACTGCATGGATATGCTTAACTTTATCCCTGGTCAGCAAAGTATTTCAGCATTTCCATAATGATTCAATGATTTGCAGCCTATATCCAGCTAGTCAGGAGATGAACGTTTAAAGACTAAGACAAAAACCAGAAAGAAAATGGTAAAAGGAAGAAAACAACACACCTTGTCAGCTAGAAGACCACACAGCCTTATTATATTTCTCAGCAACACTTGTATTTAAGGAGCCATGCTTCCATCAGTGGCCAAACACCACAACCATCTCCCAGTCAAGCACATTTAATGACACCTCTTTGAAACCAGCTACTTACAACTGATTTAGAGCAACTTTTCCCTTTGAATGTGTCAGTGTCTTATGTCAGGGTAGAAAAGCCTTTCTCTAAATTCCCCAAACAAAAGTGGAAGCAGCTCTCCCCGTCAATCGAGCCACACCCTCCCTCGTTGTCTCCATCAAGGCTACCTGTGAGCAGCTGGTTCTGCAGAGGACACTGAGCTGAGGGTCAAGACACAACCGTAATGAGTCCCAAACGTACCAGTGACAGATGTTTTAAATAAACTCATCCCATCCAGCAATTAAGCAAAGAGAGACTGAAGATTATATTCTTAACTACTTTAAGCTGCTTCCTGTAAAGGAACGACATGAACTCTGGCCAGTATTTTTGTAATGAAGCCACATGGGATTTGGGTTTTGCCTTTTATTTAGTAATTCTCATTGTTCAATTGATTCAAAAATTACAAACCTGGTTGCCAGCAGTTAATACTCTTCAACACTTACCATGTATGGATTACTTTTTTCAGGTAACTGTAGAGTTAGGATTTGGAACAAAGTGCCAGCACCTGACTTTTGCAAAATGACCATTCAAGGCCCTCTCTACCCCCACAACAAAGCACCAAACTAAACCAGCTCCTCAAACCTGTAGATTTTACCTCCTCCTTATCCTCCTTAACAGCTGCACTCTTTCAACAAACCTCAGAGTCATCTGCAGCACCTCCCTTAACCTTTTGTCCTCTTGGATTGCAAGCATTCATTCCTTCCTTTTTTAATTTCTGCTCTTTTAAATCTAGCCCATGCTTGGCTGATTTTTCATAAAACATAACCTTTTTTCTGCTCTTTCCAAGTCTCAGTCCTTGTCTTACTAGTATAGCAGTAATGCCTGAGTTTAAAACAATCTCATGCTTTTGCCATTCTCTCCCTCCTTTCAAATTTCTCTGGGCTTCTGCCTTGACACAAAAAGTTAAAGCTTCTTATCTTCACTTTTAAAGAAATGACAGACCTGCTAACGTACCAGCTGCAATTTTGTTCTGTCTTCCTTCTCCCTCTGTATATTTCTCAGAATCCTCTACTGCATCTGTTCTCCTCTCTCTTTTCTCATGCTCGGTTTTATATTTTTTTACTGCCAGCCTTGCAGTTGGAACAACTACATTTTTACTGTCAGCAGAACAGTCTTTTCTCAATCAAGTCTCTTTGTAATCACTTCTGCATTGGTTTCCATGCCAGCTGTATCCCCTTACAATCTATAAATTGTTATCTTTCAATACATCAATTTTTTTTTTAATGTAAGCTGATCTGGATACAGACTATGGGCTATATTTAACCTTTGGAAAATTCAACTAGGTTGATGAAATTACAGCAGGTAGAATCTGGCCTCATATCTTCAGCATTTTTAAAGTCCCCAGGTACAATCCTTTGGCAACCTTCCACTATCTTGTTTCATTCACTTGTCATATGGGGAAATAAAGCACTCATCTGACTGATAACATGGTTGTAACCCAGGGCTTTATTCTGATTCCCATAGCTTAGATTTGAAATATGTTTTTGATAGGATTCCCACTGGGCTGTTAAGGGTGTTAATCAATACTGGCAGCAATTCAGACCTCAGTGGACTCACCACATTTATCCTATCATCTCATTAAATTTTAATCAAGCTTTGATGGCTTTCCTAAATAAACTTTTCTCAACAGCTGGGTATAGATGCAGTATCTGAGTAGTGGCTCTTGCATTTTTGAAGCCCTGGAAATGCCCTGAAAATGTGATTTTTATTCAGCTACAGTTTGCTTTTGAAAACCTTATGTATGTGAAATATTCTCCTTGTGTTACAGACCTTTCAAGAGCATTGGAAATATTATAATATAATATATAATGGGCTGGTGAAGAGGGTCAGTTACTGTAGGGGAGGAAGGAGGATATCCAGAGTTTCACTGCATTTTACTCTCCAGTTTCCAGCTCCAGTGCCCAGTTTAGTGCTTTTCTACAAGCCTGTGGAATTTTTCTTCTTCAGAAGGTTTTTTTCCATTTCACTACCCAGTAACCTCTTAGAGGCCTGGCCACTGGATTTTTCTGTATTGTTTCTGGAGTTCCATCTATTCCAAAATCCACTTCTTTACTTGCCAAATGAGTCCGAACACTTTTAAGGCCTTTATCCTCTGTGCAGGATTTGCTACAGGTCTAAATATTTTACTGCAGATTATTTAGATCTCATTTTAGATGGAGAACAGCATTGAAAATGGTGTGTCTGTGTCTAACTTAGACCATATTCACCACTGACAGCTCCTACTGGTCACTGTGTGAAAGATGCAGTTTTTGCTATGCATTTATTGTTACAGTTCTACTGTGCAAAGTAAATGGTAGAACTTTGTCCTGATAAATCTTCCAAAATTCAAGTTGCAGCTTGGTATTTCTTGGAAGTGTAACTCATGCTTCAAACTATCACGAGTATCACACTAAAGTTTATATTTTTGGTACTAAATGAGCTCAACTGATAATTTCTTCTTCATTCAACTGTTGACAGAGTTCCATGCAGACTTAATTATTATTAATAGATTCCATTAATTCAATTAAATATAATTACTTTAGTTCATTTTAAATGCTAATGAGTGATCCTACGTGAGAATCTAAGTGAGACTCTTCAACCATTAAAAATATGGGAAATCTTTTTATTATTAAAAAATATTTGCAAGACGAAGCCCTTCCAAAGGTTATTATGAGGTGCAATAACCACCCTCTGATCTGGAGGCACAGCAAGAGCAGCCTTGTGACCTGTGGCCCTGCTTTCCTCACTCAGCTACAGCAGGAAAGGGATGCCCTGGAATAACCAGGGGTCCTTGCCCACTTTGGTGCACTGGAACACAGCTGTCACAGAATCACAGCCCTGGAAGGGTCTTTGAGCAGGGAACAAACCATCTCTCACCCTGCGTCATTCCTGACATGCTTTTATAACCCGCACTTGAAGACCATTAGGGCCATTATTTCTTTCCCTGTCCACTTTATACCATATATCAGGTGCCTCCCTTGAGCCTGGCACTTGGACTGGCACAGATTTCGATTCCTCTTTGCAACTGTTTTGTCTGCCCACGAAGACTAAATATCTCTCCTGCTCTTTCCTTTGTGCTTCACACTGGTTCAGTCCACAGATCTCATTTCCGTGGCTACTTTTCTTTTTGATTTTATTGTGGACTCTGCCCAACCACTCCATGCAGTTCCTGAAAAACTGAGGAGCGAACAAGGCAGCACTCTGAAGCCTCGCCAGCGTGCAGCAGAGAGGAAAAGTCACTTCACAGACCTTGCAGGGGAGACTCCTATTTGTAGATTCCATGGTGGTATTTGCCATTTGCATTTGTCACAGCAATGCAAATGCCCCTGACCTACCCCAAATTCTAGAAGAATTTCTTTCAGCAGACTTCTGATTATTCCAGCCACAGCGGAGTATTGTGCCCTTGTCTTTACTTATTTCTAATTAATTTTAAGCTAATTAGTTACTAAATTATTTCTTAAATTTGTTGTGATGATTTTAAATCCTAGCTCTACCCTGCTGTCAGCCTGTGTTCCTTCTCAGCTTTGTATTTCCTGAAAATTTCATAGTTTAGTTTCAGTCTCAGGATCCAGAAGTTTAAAAAAAATACGGGGAAACACAGAGTGCAGAACAGCCCTACCTCATATATCTTTCCCTCCAAATTCCATTCCCTCCACACAGGATATAGCCAATACAGCAGAAATTTCATGAAGACCATATTTTTCTAGCTGCTCACAAGGATCTCATGTGAGAGAGTTTTAAAGCCTTACTAAAGCCAAAGTTTACGAGATCAACTGCTTCTCCCACACCTACAAAGCCTGCACCCCGCTACAAAAGGAAACCAGACCTGTTTGACAGAATTAGTTCTTGACAAATCCATGTTGGCTCACACTTATCTCACTGTTATCTTTAAGATGCTTAGACTTTGATAATTTGTTCCAGAAATCTTACAGCAGTTGACATTAAGCTGACTGGCCTGTAATTTCTTGGCTTCTTTTTTCCTCTCTTTAAGACATTCTAAATCCCTTCATTTAAAAGACACTGGCTCTGTTCTGATCTTCTGATTTCTCATTCTCGACAATTCACAAGGTAAAGAGCAAACTGAAGGAGTGCACATTACCTTTCAAATTCTTTTTGCCTTCCAATACAAGACAGTTTGTAATAAATTTCTTGTTGCTTGCTACTGAGGATATCTATGATATTTAATGTGTAAGTAAGAATAGCAACATAGTAAAAATGCCCAGCATTTCTAAATGAACTTCTCCCAGCGGCATCAGAAATGCTGTTTTATGTATCCTTTTAGCAGGGTAAAACATTGCTTGATAACAAATGCTGGCTCTGTAGCATCAGTGACAGCTTCTCAGTGCAATCTTAGATCACTTCAGTACACACTGCTTACAATTTCACTGGTAAGGTAATGCATTCTTTCAAATTCACTTTCTAATTGCTCAATCTGATTTTGGTTTAAGAAAAATTGGTATCAGCAGTTTCCAGGTTTCCAGGGCAGGTTTTCTCTTTTACAGACTCATTTTTGAAAGCAAAATGCCATCTTTATCCTGCCAGGAAAGGAACGTGCCTCCAATAAATCAAAGTGCACATGAATGCAGCGTGGGAAAGCAAAAGAAGGAATATTAGGGAATATTAGTTATGAGCTCCAATGTTGTTGCCTCTCTAAATGCAGATAAATAATAACAGGAACCATTAAACTTAGGAAAGGCCACCTGGCTTCTCTTCCCCACAGCTTACTCTGTCTGGTGAGGCCATGTTAGATGGGTATACAACACACACTTTACAACATTGTTTCGTAAAATCTGCTGCAAGCGTTCATTTTTGTCTTCTCTCCCTTTCCCCCAAACTTGCTAAATGTGTCTGCCACAGCATCTAAACTGTAGCTGAAAAAAGGGTGAGTGTGATGGCAAAGCTGCTCTGAGAATAACTTCATAACGATTACTGCAAGAAAGAGCAATATATCATAATATTTTCTCTGTCTAGTAACACTTATCTTAGCCTCTGCTAGGCCAAGCTCAAGGGATTAAAACTTGAAGCTGAATTCCAGGGTTTCAATTGCTGTACAGTCTGCTGCAGTTGGTGCTCTAAGGCAATTAAGCATATTTCTTACAGACTCTTTGAAAGAAAAAATATATGTGTGGCAGCATTTTCACTTACTACGCTTGCCTGTATATAAATCTAACTTTTTTCAACAAGTATTTTAATTTTCCGAAGTGAATGGAAATATATCAGCACCAGCTTTTGGGTAGGAAGAGGAGAATTACAATGGTAAATACTAACAATGAAGAAAGCAAGGCGCTGCTGTGATTACCCCAGGTAAATGCATCGCTTCCTCTTACAGCTCTGAGATTCACAAAACTGGGGAAGACTGGAGCGTCTTTCAAACCTAAATATTTCTGTCTATTCAGCACACCTTGGACACTGAGCAGGAACAAAGCTCTGGTAGTCTGTAGCTGCAGGGAAGTACTGAAAGTAGTTCAGTACTCTGGTGATGGTTTTTTGGTCCATTTTATGTGATTCTGTGTAGCCAACCATGAACATGCCCCAAAAGGCAGCTTCCAGACATGTTCCTTTTCTGTGTTTCAATCCATGCCCACACTGCCTGATGCATGAGGAGGTGAGCACAGACCACAGCCAGCAGAGCTCTGCAGGTAGCGTTCTTCCCAAGAAGCCACCTCACCTCCTAATCACCCTGTTCCTGTCCATGTGATGCTAAATCCAATTATTTTACCCAAGAATGACCCCTTAAATGGAGCTGTGGAAACAAAATGGAGCAGATGAGATTTAAATCTGAATAGCCCCATGAATCTGTGAGGCACAGGCTTAGAGAGTGGGCTGAGTGGGGGACGGTGTGTCGGGGTGAGAAGAACAACCTTGGAGAAAGGACTCTTGTAGGAATTATTGCAATCATCTCATAGGCTTGGGTCCAACAGACATCTCCAACCCACAGCAGTGGCAAACTGCCAAACTGCCTGCTAACAAGGTTTTGTGGGTTTTCAGCTTTTATTCTGGTTGTCGTTTGTGGTTATTATGCATCTCTCCTGGTTGTCTTTCTTGTCGTATCTTCTGTAGCCTGTATCCACAAGCCCGAGCAAACAAATCTGACTGCAACTAGCCTGTCTAATCACTAACATCTTTCTATCAATACAGAGAGCTGCCCTTTCAACCCTTATTGCCTTTATTATTTGCCTCGTATACCTGCAGAATAAGTGATTGCTGAGATCTCCATGACACAGGCAGGTGACTAAAACATAACAACAATGAGCCCCATCCAAAGTCTGTGCGTGAAGCTCGTAACAGGAAATTTTACCTGGGTCTCCTCAATTCCCAAGGGTTAGCCACTTTCTTTCCAAGCACATACTTCCTCTGTCTGGAAGTTGTTGGTGTAATGCTGAAAGAGGCTTCTAGCCCCCAAGGAAATACTTAGCTGGAAACCCACATCCTTTTTCAGAGAAATCTGTCCAAGTGTTACCAGAAATGAAGCCACATGAACCTCATTTCTGGTCAGAAAACTGCTTCATTGACTGAAAATTTCAGGTATACTTTTGTGGGATGATTAACCTATATGTTTAAATCTTATATGATAAAAAAACCCCAAACAACACTACAAAAAACTAAGTTCCGTCTTTTGTAAATGAGTTTTATATAATTGCGAAAGTAATGCAGTATTTCTGCGGAAAACTCAGTGTCAAGTGTATCCAGCAATTTAGGATGTCTGATGATGCACAATCACTGAAATTAATTACCATCATCTTACAAAATTGGTTCTAATTAGCTGATGCCTTCCCACTAGAATATCTCTGAAGCAGCTTCATATTGCGAATCCATGCCAATGTTTTCTACCCAAAAGCTCAAAGTTAGCAGCCGGCCTACAGGATATTTTGTGGGGTGGAGAAGACATAATTCAGCTGAGCTTGCTGTTAAATCCATGCAAATACCAGAAAGTGGACACTGCTCTCTGTAAAGCAAGGAAGTAAAGGCTACTAAGATTTTAGAGGTGAGAGATTAAAGGGTGGGGGGAAGCTTCTGATTTGTGGCACAACCTGTACTGGCATGAAAGCAAATATCCGACCATGGCCGTGTGGAGGGTGATGGCAAATGGAATTCTTCCTCTGGAATACCCTCACATGGTTCACCACAGAATCTCACTTTAAATTTGTAAGAATGATCCATTTTTGCAGGCTTTTGGAGAAAGACAGATCGAGTGATGTGCTAGGGAATTTTTGCCGGTTGTGGTATGTGGGGAAATACTTCTTATGGTGAGAAATGGACTTTTTTTCTCCTCTGTGTAAAAACACTTTGCACTGGAACAATTGATTCCTTTAAATAATAAGAAAGACAGACTATCTTATAAGCCCTTCCAAATCCCACAACATTTGTTATAGTCACTGAACACCTTTCATTAGGATTGCTAAAGATAAAGCCTCTCTGCTTCTTTGTATCTTCACAAAAGCTTTTAAAAATGTGGACTTATATCTGCAGGAAACAACTATTATTAATGAAGCAGCTGGATTTCTTTTTAAATAGGTTACTTTGCAGCCATTTGCTCTGCTAATTATTAAATAGAAATGCTGACATATATCTGCAGTGCTTTGGGATGTTGAATATAATCTAAAGTACATTTTAAAAGCATTTTGGAAGAATAACCCATATCTGAAGTGTGAATTGAAGCTGTAAAATAATACACATGGAAAACAGCGGCAGAAATTATTAGCTCACATTTCCCCCCAGCAGTTCTGCTTCCAAATATATCCAATGCAACATGAGAAGCATTGCTCCACAGTAACATTATAATTCTGCTGATGCCACTTTCTATTAAAGTATCCCAATAAGTAGTAACTGTTCTGATAAATGAATGCATGTGAAATAAACCTGGAATATAGATATCAAACCAGAGCAGTTCAGAGAAAGGTAATTCTCTCTCATGAATTATTTCAGGACTTGGTTCTGTTCTCTTCTATGAGATCCTGCACACACACACACGCACAGAACAATGTTTCAGGCCCAGACAAATCTTCCTGGGGCACTGCTGAAAAATTACAGGGCAGGGAAGCTGCAGGTACTCAAATCAGTGGCAGTCTCTCTGCTGAAGATGGACAGAGAGATGAGCCAGAAGGGAAAGGGGAGTAATTTTTAAAAACTACCCAGCGTCTCAGACATGGATGATATCAAATGTTCCATAAAAATAGCTTGATTTTGAGAAATCACCAAATTCTCACAGGAAATGGTGGTGCTGGTGTGTTTCTGACAACGTAACAGGTATCTATCGTGTCTTGACAAAATGGAAAATGAAAAATTATTCGGGAGAGTCGGTGCAGAGGATAACAAGAAATGTTAGAGAAAAATTACTATGGAATAATCAAAACCAAAAGGAAAGGAGAATCGGTGTATAGAGGTATCTGTGGCAATGGCTCTGCTGTACTCTCAGGGTTGTATCCTTTGTTCCAAATGCTCTTCTCTTGTGGCTCCCCCTCTTCTCAACAAGTACTGCCTGCATGACTTTCTCCCCTCTCAAGTAAATCTTCTTTCTGACGTGCTGGCTGCTTTTCCCTCCTGCTTATTCACTTTTTTCTCGAACCAAGTCCTTCTTCCTGCTACCAAAGCACCCTTCAATCACCATCACCAAGATTATCACGCCAGTATTTCCACAGCTCCTTGCTGAAAGTCTCTCCTTTGGGATACCCTTTCAAGCAAGTTCCCAAACCCACAAGCCCCCTGACTTCCCACAATCCCAGATTTACCATTCTGCAGGATGGAAATGGCAAGGCAGTGGGCTACTGAGGGCGGGTGTTTACTTTTTAAGACAAATCTGAAATACTTGACATTAAAATTATTCACACAGGGTCTTAGGTCAGTGGGTCTCTGGAGCATTTCCAGGGGTTCTGTTAAAAAAGAGACTATTCTAGGATAAGTTTAGCTCACAGAGGGGGTCATCCTTTCCTTTTAATTTTCTAAGAAGAATTAAATACCATTTGCCAGCATATTAGTCACATTTTCTTTAGCCCTTCTTTAATGTTTACTAAGGACCTTTGGGGGTTAATTAATGCCAGGACATTTCACCCATGAACTGTTTTCTAATTCAATTTGTTAAATCCAAGTAGCCATAAATATTATAAATCAATTACTGAGTACATTCTATGCTTCACCAACCAAAAAAATCATAACAGAGTATTTTTGAAAGTGATTGAGAAAAATGAACCACTTCCATAAGGCCAGGCATTTATGTTTCAATTTATCTTTTCTTTCACAACAACACAATTTGAAATACATTTTGCTAAATACAGGAACTGCTTTTGTAGAAGAAATCAATTATATTCTGAAGTTTAAATCTTCTTTTTTTTCCAGCCATGCTCTAATGTATTACTGTACCTCAGAAACGTACCCTGGGGAAAAGGCTTCTATTCTTCACTAAAAATCCATGAATAACATTATGTAGAAATTAATTTGTGATAAATGATTTAAAATCTTAACCTAGAACGGTGTCTTATTCAAATGTCATCAGAAAATGGCACCTCACCCGCAGGAAGGAGTCAAGGGATCCATTCTCCATGTATTCAACTACAATCATTACTGGTCTGCCTGCAAAACAGCAAAGAAACACATTAGGATTATAAACATATTATGGGGCTTTTATAATTCTAGCTGTTCTGCAGAGGTTATTCACAGTAGCTAAATATGTAAAATATTTCCAAAATTCTCATTTATATCACAAACACAATTCCCCGTGTTACTCTTTAAGAATTATTTACTATCCTTTTTTTTTTGATTTTTACTGGATTAGCTGAATGCACATCATTCACTTTGGTGTATTCTCCCTTAAAAGTGACCAAAGAAGAGCCTGCTATATCCAAATAGCAAAACTTGCTGTGCAGTATTTTGGAATATATCTGAATTAAGGCAAAACCCAAATATTCATAAGCCATGTCCAAGTAATTACAAACTGAGGGTCGTAATTTTCCTCTCAAAGAAAACCATCGTAGCGACTTAGGAACATAGGAGACAGATAGAATGGGGTGTCACCAAAAAAGCTCTTCTAGAGTTGCTGTGTGTATGGGGCGTGTATAATCCAGCAGAACTCTGAATTCAGATGTTTGTAAATACATAAAATATACACAGCGTTACTCAAAGCAAGGTTTTGCTCAACCAGCACAGTCCCAGGGTGGCACCATACCCAGACTGAAGCAGAACATGACATTACATTTATTTCTTAAAAGGATATCCAAATCTGAAGGCACACTTTTAAACTGTGTACTTAACCTGAACACCAGCTCACTGCTGGTACCCTTTGAAAAACCACCCCTCTACAAGTGCTTGACAGGAGAGGGGCAATCAGGCTGCCAACCAGGCTGCACAGCAATTTTTGGAACTATTAATATCACAAAGAAGCCATTCTATACAAAAAACTAATGAAGCAGAATGTTAATAAGATTAGGAAGGAGGTGAAAGGTCTTAAAATGGCAGACTTTTCCTAGGAATGCCCATCTCTTTTGGGGTTTGTGGGAAACCACAGCTATGCCAAGTGGTGACACTGTGAGTCCACCATTTCACTTCCTCAATTCCACGCTAGCTGTGCATCCCTCACCCAATATTTTTCAAGCCCAAAAGAAGACTCTTTCATCACTTTTTTTTCCCTCTCCTGCTCAAATTATGTTTGTGATTTGTTTGGATGAGGGGATGAGAACCAAACACAGTGCTCGGGCTGATATAGCGTTTTGATTGTTCCAGCACAACTGTCCATTTCTGTTCAGTTTGGTTAATAGTGAAAGTGTTGATTAAACTGTCCACAGTGTACAACAGGCCACAGCCAGGTATTTCTCCTGAGCTTGTACAGTTAAACTTCAATTTAAAAAGTGAATGATCCATTTCTGTGTTTGTCCCAGCATAGCGACCCAGAGTTTTGGGTTCCTGGTGATGCCCATTGACACGGCTTAGTCTGGTCTTTCTGTAGTTCCTATCAATATTCCCTCATTTCCTCTAATAAAATTTGTGATTATTTCTGTATCAACTCTCATGTTTACATCTTCAATGAATAAAACACTTCATAGTGTTGTCACAATACTGCAACTTTTTTTTGTGTGAAAATTCTCAGATGCCTTAATGGATAGCCTTTGGGGAAGCGTGAAGAGTTACCAGCTTCTTTCTTTTTAACTGAATGTTTAATCCCAGCTTCTGATGTGCATCTGCCACAAAATCAATTATATTCATCTGCACCCATTGTTTATACCCTGGTTTTACGTTATAAACTTAAAAGATACATCACTTTTAAGCTCCTAGAGATCAGAGCGTTTCAAAAATGTATGTTTCCTTTAGTGCAGTTTGCTAATGATGACTGGTTGTACAGCCCAGCCTCTTTAGTTTCAAGCACATGAATGGCCTAGATTTCCTTACCTTTATCATTTCCTTACTGTCACAGGGCTGACACCTCCACATGAAAGGAAGATCCTATAATCTAAAGAAGTAAACAAACTGCAGCCTGATGCTAGAGAAATCTTACACGGTGCAGAACCCTCTTGAGCAAGTAGTAGTTTCTGAATTGTTGCAGACAACAGCATTTTTCAATAAATAGGGGCGTAAAGCTGGCTTTCAGATGGCATATTTGGTCAGGTGGAAGCTACCCAGAAATTTCTCTTTCTGGGTAAATCAACAACTAAAACACCTGTATGGAAAATTTGCATTTGAAGGGAAGGACAAATGGAGCTTTGAAACAGCGCCCCTGGTTTCCTGTGGGTAATCCTTTGGCACTCTACACTTTCCAGAAGCGACTCTGGAAGGTTCTCTAGAGGTTCATAGGCTCTCATTACAGCTTTTATGCTCCTTAGATTCACATCCTTCAACACAAATTATTTTCACACTTCGTAAACGGAACTATTAATTCTTCTACATTCTCTCACAAAATAATCCTCCCTCCAAAAAACCCCCACAACTGCACTTCCTTTTGCTCAGACACTATGCTCCTGGGTTAAAGTAACTATGAAATGTATTTACATGCATTTATCTGTGGATTTAAAGAAGAGATTTCAGTACTTTTTCACTGGACAACGAGGTTTTAAACTACTCAACTTGAATGACTTGAAATGACACGCCTTAACACAAAACCAGCTCTTCCAAGTGACAGCACAGGAATGGCACTAAATACACCAAAAAAAAGCAGCATTTTCCTTCAATCAGGTTGCTGTATATCAGAAAATCAGCATATCATCAATAACTTTAGTCACTTAGGCTGATAGCTTCCCACTGACTCAGTCTGTATCACTTGCCATCTTACCTAAATTTCAAATGAAACTGAGGTGAGATTGTGTCAAGACACCACAATGTGTCATGACACCGCGAAAATAAACCTGGCTACATCACTTGACTATCTCACGCAAAAATCTTTAATCTGGACACAAACCTAAATTCTCAAATAATCCGGTTTTGAGTGTGACAACACTTGATAAAAGCCACCTGATTTTGGCTGCAAGTTTAATGTATCCCTGGAGCTATTTATGTATTCCAAGCTGGACTGTGACAGTGAAATTTTTAGTCAGCACAGTGTTTGTCTTTGGAGCACCTGTGGATCAAAAATGTCTCAGCTATTGTTAGGGTGGCTTGAAGATACAGTATAAAACTCTGGTACACAGCAGAATCCAGTGGGAACTTTCATCATCAAAGTGGTAGCACTGGCTCTACTGCCAGCATGTTATCCTTTATAGAGTAGTGCAATTTGAGTCCAGAAAAACTTGGATGTGCTGGACCCCTGTACAAACACGAAATACTGCTTTTGTTTTAAAGAGAAGTAGAAAACTGACTTTAAAAATAGTACTGGGATCTAAACTAGTGTAGTGTTTGCATCTAAATAAATAAAAAAATAAAGCCTGCTACTTAGATGATGAAAATTCATGTTGTTCTCACCGTACTAAGAATTCTTCATCCTCAAAACAAGAACAGGAATGAATAAATGGGAGCTTCTCAGAGAAGTCTCTGAGACAGAGAAGCAATCTTTGATTATTTTATCAAGGGGTAGGCTAATGCAGTGCTGGAAGGCATTGAATTATTTTCCTAGGATTGCTTACAGCATGAAAGGTGGAGAAATTAAACAGGTTTAAGGACAAAGAGCAGTGGGATGCAGACGGCAGCAAAGGCTCTCCCAGGAGTGACGACCTCCATGCACGGCTGCACCTGCTGGGATAGGAACACACCCAATCTCCAGTCCAAAGAATTGCCCAGTTCAGGAGGTGTTTCCACATGGAAATAGGAACAGGCACAGGAGAAGGATCTGAAGAACTGAGTTCATTTTACAGTCAAGAGCCACACAAGAGAAGGAACGGAAAAAGGACACTGAAAAAAGTGTCAGCTGAGGGCTTGGAACCAAGGAGCTAAAAACTGCGAGCAGTGCTGGAGGAGAGCACACAGCTTCTCGTTTGAGTTGGGGGAGGATGAAATAAAAATGTTTGAAGATGGATTCAAGGATCAAATCAGTCAAACAAATCAGACTTGCAGCAGTTTTGGATGCTCGGCACTGCTGGAGTGGGGAGTACTGGGAGAAAACAGACCTTTAAAGCAGAGGAATGATATAGCGTCCTGAGGCAATAGGTTTGAAGCCCAATTACGGATTTTACACATGATGTATATCACATTTATAATTTGCAGCACATTATTATTGTAACCGATGTATCATTTTACTACATAGTTAAGATAACAACATGAGATAATAACTGTATTTATACATGACACACTCTGATACCATACCCTCATTCACTGTTCTCATATTTTTTGTGAACGTATAAATATTCCCACCCCAGACACATGTGGGATATTGTCTAAAGCAGCTTCCCCTCCTTGCACATAGAGTAACTGTGGCTCTGGGAGATCCATTTCAGAGTTCCAGCATCTCAGAAAGCCACACTGAACACACAAGAGCAGTACTGGGGCTTGGCACGATGCAGGAAAAGGACAGCAATTTAATTTATCAGAACTGACACGAATCTATAGAAGGTGCAGGGGATGTTCACTGTTTTGAGGCAACTCCCACCTCGTGACAAGAGGCTGACTGGTTTTGACAGTTCTTCGCTGGAGTTCTCCCACCCAGCTGTACTGCAATGCCACTCAAACGAAAACCAGCGAAAATGACAAACAATATTGATGTCATGCCACCACAGAATATGCTGCAATTTTGTATTTTCCATTGATCAGTCTGCTTGACATTTTTTCAATATACAGGAATGCAAAATGGAGACAAAAAGGAAAGCCATATATTGTCAAATAATGTAAAATACTGATTAAATCTAAAATTCACATTGTATATATTTTTAGTTCTCTATTTTTTTCCCACAACACAAGATTTTGATAGCATGCAATTTAATTGAGTGCCAAAGTGATGAATAAGGAGGAGAATCTGAAGTGTCATATCAATGACAAAATATTCAGCTTGTTGTCTCCTGTTGTCATTTTAAATAATGCAGCAAAGCCTCCTTTAATGAATGTTTTATGTAAGATTAATCCTCCAAAAAGAATAGTTAGCACATGTTCCTCTTCTACAGACTTATGATGAATTCTCTAATACCGATTACGGGGATAGATTTGTTAACATAAACACACAATAGTCACTCTTTCACTTAAAACAGCACAGGTTGGCACCTGTTCCCTGGTTCGTATTGGAAAATATTGCTCCATCGCTTCTGCAGATCAGAACCCACGTGGCTCAGGAAATAACCTCCTTATCAGGCATCTTTTCATTCCAAAGCCATGTTCTGCTGTTGGTTGCCCACTGATTTATCTCCTGCAATAGCCAGAGAGATAAAGCAGCCCCAAACACACAGGCACGCCCTCGGTCAGGGCTGTGCCTTCCACTCTGCCACAGCACTGAGAGCACCCCCAGGGAAACCCAGGGGAATGCCCAGGCCTTGGGAGGCACTCCTGGAGCTCACACCTGCTCCATTCATTACACATCCCTTCAAATCAGGGAGCCACTGGACGTGGCTCTGCAGCTGCTTCTCTCCTGTCACGACTAAAAATGCATTTGTATGCACCAGAAAGGAATTCTTTTCAGTGAATAAAAATATATTTTTTCATAATACAAAATGGGTGGAGGAAAAAAAAAAACCAAACTAAAGATTAGGAAAAAAAGTTATTAAAAAGAATTCTGCCACTTTGCATTTTTGGTTTTGCATTAGCCCACATCAATTCACATGAAGCCAATGTGAATTTTACTGCAAAACATCCCACTTGAATTATTGACTCACATCACAGAAGGCCCCTGACTAAGACCTGTGTCCAAGCAGCCTCAAAAAACAGAACCTGCAGTTCCAAACTCCTCCTTGAGAGTTCAGAAGCCAGAGTTTGCAAACAGGATGGGATAACATATATATATATATATCCTGCTGCCACAAGAAATCACATCGATATAACCTATTTATGTTGCTGCTAGAGTACTTTGGATTTTCTCATGTCTATATACCACTTCTCATTAGTTAAGTTAGTTTAGTCAGGGGAAGATACTTCTGCAAAATCAATTAATAACCATACAAAATACATGAATGACCATAAGATACTGTTTAAATGTTAATAAGGTATGGCCACACAGCTGTCACCGCTACCTGAAGATTTACTGTAGCCACACAGTCTGAAAATATTTCATAACATAAACCTGCTCTCTGAGCTGTTTTCCTGTAATTACACATTAAATGCTTTTCCACTTGCTACCCTGTGACCCACTGCCAAGAATTTGTGCCTGTTGGTGTGTTTTGGAAGTCAGGAAAAGTCTGTATGTATATTTATAAAATACCTTCTCAAATCTCCTGGCCCTCCCCTCGTGCTGCAGCCAGCACTGCAAGTGGTTCTCCTGGTTCCTCACGTGACAAAGGGAGAATGTGCTTTGGATAACAGGAATCTGAGCAGTCCTGCTGCTCCTGCAAGCCCTAATCCACATCAATCCTCCAGTGTGACTACAGAAGATATTCTGGAAGATTTTGAGGAAAGGAAAGTGGAACTCTAAAGAGAAAGCAGCTGTGTTGTTTCCATTGTTTATTTTCTGATCTTTATCTTTCCATGAGAGAAGCAAGTGGAATGCAGGAGAGGGTAAAACCAGAAGAAATAGGGTTTGTCACTACTTGGAGATCAGGTAGGTGAGAGAGAAATAATGGCTAAAATTATATTACAGGAATACAAAACCTGGCATAAATTTTAATTTTTTTCTTTGCATTTATACTTTCCAGATTCATATCTTTGAAAAACAAGAACTGAATTTCTCCAGGTTTCCATTTGCTGGGTTATCTGTATCATCTCTGTCTACATAATTATTAGCCATTGCAAAGATAATATGGATGAAGAAAGTTCAGTTTCATTCCTGCTGCTTATATTTACATGGATATTATAAGCAGAAATTAAAAAAACCCAACACCTTTATTAGGGTGAGAGGGATTATTTGAATTCAGCAGTACAGATGGGGGAGAACAAGAGCCGGTGTGTTGCAGACCAGTTCTGAAAGCTGCCATGTAGGGTTTAAGGATTGACAAAATCACGAGTCAGAAGAACGAACAGCGCTCAAGGACTGCATTTTTGACCATCCTATCTCCAATCCTAGGTTATATCATCCCATTTTAAATGAAGAAACCACAGCATTGAAGGCCTTTATCAGTGTATAAGTAGGTGGGAGAAGGTAGAATAGTTTCTTTACAAGAACAGGCAATTTGCAAAAACCAGCCACAAAATATTTTGGACACTCAGTTTTAAATTAATTATATTCTGGGGGAAAAACCCCCCCCCAAGAGAACTGATTCTGGAAAAGATTTATATTGCTTGAAATGTGACTTAAAATCCTAAAAATTCTGGCACTTTTGCTTCAGCCCTGAAGCCAAGAATAAGAAAAAAATCGTAACAGATAACACGTTCTGTTCAGATTCAGTTTAAGAGAAATACTTCTGCCCAGTTGGATTAACCAAAACAATTCACCTCAGTTATTTTGTAACTGAAATTCAGCATATTTCACTTAATCTAATGACATCTCACCCTGAAGTTCCTCAGAGTTCATTGCAATCCACATCCTCCTGTGGAAAGAGCACGGGATGTTCTTTGGTTCAGAATTAGACCACAGAGTCTGACTGCATCAATGCTCGCTTGCCCTGCTGACCCCAGAGCACGTAAAGGAATCTAAACAATGTGAAATCCATGCACTGGGGGCTTCTGCTCTGCCATATTCAGCCTGCCACGATTCATAACAAGTTCTTAGGGAACACAAGAAGGAAATCCTTTTTAATCTCCGTTGTGGATTTACCTATTATCATAGGGGTATAAGCTACAATGTTGTCGCTGTTGTACCAGGGTGGGAGAAAAATGAGGCAGGCAGGATCCAGGGAAAGCGGGATTAATTATTTATTTACAGACTGATTTATATTCTTTAGGTTGCTTGAATGGCATCAATTGATTGGTCCCGTGACCATCCACCTCTCAGGATGATTGGTTAAATCCTACAACACCCATTTCAAAACAATTCTGCACCTAGACATAACAATATTGCAAAACATTGTACAGCTGCGAGATAAGGGAATTATTTACAAAAACTCGTAGCAGTGTTTTCATAGCTTTCGTGAGAAACACAGAGCTCTCACAGAATGCTGCAGAAAACTGGAAAATTTCTCTGCTGAATCTTTTCAGTGTCCACACAATGTAAATTTGAAAAGGAGCAAAATTTTTTAAAAAAGCATAAATAAGGTTACAATGAAACACATTTTTGTTCTTTCATAAGCATAATCACATGGTTAAGGTATTATTTCAATCCTATTCTAAAATGTCATTTGTTGTTTATTTGATATTATACCTGACTGTGACGTTTATAAGATTCTGACATGACTTCAGGCTATCCTTTGTGTATTTTTCCATTTACTGTTTGAGCACGTTTTGCCCATTTCCCTTTAGTCTACATAAAGATTAAACTTCTGAGATACCACTGAGCTATAAAAAACTCATGACCCTCCACTCCTCCTTTATTAGAAAGGCGTCATTTCTCATGTGCAGAAGTAGTGGAGGCCACGCATCAACACTCCTGGAGGTTCTGAAACCCACAAAGGAAGCTCTGGTTGCAGTGTGTGGGTTGCTAAATCCAAAATTAAGAAAACAAAACATCACGAGTCAGGACTCCAGCAAATACATGATGCCCTGGACCTAACATTGTGATATTTTTGTGATCTCCTGAGGTTTTTCATAATTTTTCTTTGAGGATTTGTACCTTCAGGACGTGAAGGCGCAAACTCCTTCAGTTCTGAAGCTTCTCCCTTCAATTCTGATTCTGAGCATGAACAAAAGTCAAGAGCTACACTGAAGATGGGTTAAGCAGCCAACTTTGGATGCAGGGGTTTTTGACAAGCACGTACAACTTGAAGAAAGAAGAAAAAGATGCAAACTTATTGACACATGAAGGATAAACCCAAAAGCATTCATCTCCCATAACTTAACTCCCGTAACTGGAGACATCTCCATAGCTGGCAATACCTTGATTTTCTTTTTCTGAGAAAGAAAAAGGCATTTCAAGGGAAAAAAGTCTAATTTTTGTAACTGTGTGTCACAGACAGGTGATATAAGCCTGTACAGAACTGTCTAGTCTTCACCAACTGCATAACCCACCGAAACAGGATTTTAAAATACCATTGTGTAAATTCCAGATTTAGGCAGATCATTTCCCATGCTCAGTATTTGGGCCTGGGAATGCTACTTCAGCAAGTTGAATTTGGTAAAGGCACACTGGCTTCCTACCTAAAACAGACCAAAACTATTTAAACATTATTATTCAAGTTAACCTGCCACCCACCTCACAAAAATGAACCAATTCTGATTCTGCTTTTACATCCAATGTTTTCCTGCTAGCGAAAAAGGGAGTTCGGATTTTTTTTCCCTTAACCTTGAAACAAAGAAAAGCTGTGTGCAGCTTATTTACAAATACATTCCTGTGTGTATGTCAGGCTCCTCCTGTTCTCCTCTTCATATGTTTCTGCTCCTGGTAGTAAGGAACAGCAACTTGCTTCAACTCACATGCTTGTAACAATGAATTTCCACATTTTCTGTAGTCAGATTTTTAAAATATGCAATAGTAGTGTATATTTTGTAAAAATGACCACATATGCAAATGCTTTTTTCTGAACTTCTAGGATTTAAATGTTTGGAATTGTTTACCATGACCATCTGAGCATGAAATGAGATACTTAGCAAGGGTGGAGAATGAAAACCTCCTTTTATCATGTCCTACACTCAGAGCTTAATCCCAGTTTTACAGTTCAAGCTTAACCCGAATCGACCAGCACAAAATATGTTTCTTTCAGTATTAATGCTACTTGCTGCTTGGTTCTGAAGTACTCCCTGCCTGCCTAGTGGAAAAGTCCATCTACATTTGAACTTCTGTTCTCAGAAAATACATGCCATGATGTATTAGTTGTAGGGTTTATAGGCTAAACATTCCAGTGGAATAGCACTGAGGGTGGAAAGAACAAACTGGAAGAGCCATTTGGCTCAGGTATCCCAGGAAATGCATATGCCATAGAAGAATCAATTTTTTAGTCACTGAGAAAGGATTAGCAATTTTCACTTAACAACAAATACAGCACTGTAGGTGCTGGAATTCAGAGTAGAGNGGGGGAAAGGTACTTTTCTCATTATTGGAGTGCCATAATCATAGATGAATTTCACTATGTACAACTGCTCCTTGATGGTTCTTGTTGAGTAATTTCGTTCAATAAGGGTCTGTCAATACAATTTGCTTTCAAATGTCAGTTTATACAATCTCAAGAATAATGTGCACTTGGAAATTGTAATAAAATATTAATTTTGGGCAAAAGAAAACTGATAATCATCTAGTTTAGCACTCTACACTTATGTCTTGAGTTTGTTGAGGAGCTCTGTGTAATAATTGTGAACACTGCAACGTGTGTTAGACAAAGAGCCATAAATAACCAGGCAGTAGAACACTGAAGAGGGAATATCCTGTGTAAAATGTACTTTTTGTTAAAGAGGAGGCCAAGACAACAGTGAGCAAACCACCCGATATCACTTCCAATTTCTGGAAAGTAAGTGCACCCTCAATTTCTGGCATGTAATCTATTTTTTGAGGTTCACAAAGGTTGTTTCATCAAGCCAGATTTCTTTGCTTCTATTTTTCCTACAATGTCAAGGAGCTGGATAGTTAACCACTGCAAATTAAGTTGTAGGAAGTAACTGATGCTCACACTTCATTACAAAAGTCACATCAGGACACCTTCACAGAAGCTTCAGAGAGGGGCTCTGTGCGTGGAACCGGGGGCAGTGGTCCAGCTGCTGACCATGTGGGGACACGACGTTCACAGAGAGGTGTTTATGGCAAGAACAATGTTGATGGTTCTCCCACCTCTCCTGCTAATGCAGTTTGAATGCTGAACAGTCTGAAGGAGAGGTTTGGCTAACAGGAACTTTTTCATAGTTTCTCAGAGCCCAACACCCATCTCTAGTTCTTTGTCGACAGAAAACTCAGTGAAGGAGTTTAGCTTGAAAGGAACAGTAGGAGAGGTATTTGCTTTCTCTCCTTTCCTCTCCAGCTCAGCAAGCTGAGCAATCTGTCTGGCTCTTCAAAGACAACAGCACTGTGAAGCTTCCTGCCTGTAATTTCTGCCAGGCAACACAGGTGGGGCACTTATACAACAAACCCTTCACACATCACGTCAATCAGGAGCTGCAAGAGGAGTGAGCTAAGAGTTTCCCCAAAGTGGAGCAAAGAACAGGGTGTTTAGTATGGAAGATCTGGAATTTGAAAGGAGAGATGCAGCTCTGGCAATTTATAATTTGGGTTTTCACAACACGTGTGTTTGTCATGAAGGAAGCTTCTACAGCTTGTGCCACTGTCAGTATGATGAGGGAGTGGTTTAAGAATTCTATTTAATATATGCAAGTCTATCATTTGAGAAAAAGTACTTATTGCTCACGTGAATCCATCTGTCATTGCGGACCTACATCAGCTAAGTCATGTCAATTTGTACTGCTAACAGGTAGAATAACAAGAAATGAAGTAATTTGTGACATAAATGATAGCTAAATCCAAAGGAAGCTGTTGTCTGCAAATGGGCCTGTTTCTGCAAGAATCTAGGACAGATTCTGGAGGCCTGCTTAAAGTTCTGCTTCTGGTGAAACTGCTGTACAGCAGTGGCAGACTTTCGATGTAACTATCAAATACAAGCACTCTTGCATTAGAAGTTACGTCTAGGCTTAAAAAACACCTACATTCGAGACAATCTATTGATGCAGAAAGATGTAATGCCTCAATCCAGCAGCATAAATTAATCTTTAAGTTGGCTAAATGAGGATACCTTCCACAAAGAGAATCTCTGCACAGTGTAAAAGCAGACACCAAATTACACAAAAGTGAACATCAGCTGTCAGTGCAATGGTAAAAGAAATACACTCCTCTCAACTACTGAGATTAAAGTAGAAAGGGAAAAAAGGAAACCAACAGCTGCATTGCCCTGCCAAGCTGTTTTCCAGATACTTATTTATAGCGGGCTTTCTAGTTTAGTTCCGTGTTTCATTAAAACATCTGTGGCGAATTTTGTAGGAAAAAAAAAGATATAAAAGCATTCTGTCTTCAGTAAGGAATAAATTTTCTGAGTATTTGGAAGGGAACCTGCCACTTAGCTTGAGTTAAAGGTTTTGGTAAATAAAAAGCATCTCATTATCTTTGTTCCCAATGACCCTAATAGCGGAATAATGCTGGCATTTTAGGTCTCCCATGTAGTTAAATTAACTGAAATCTTACACATAAGCAGTATGTGAAACAATTAGGTTATAATTCTGCAGTTATTAAATGTTAAGTACCTCTATCAGGCTTATGAGAGCTACTGTCCAACATAAGCCCAAACATCTCCACTGAATCATGCACAGCAAGAGAGTCAGTTCTGAGTCTCTTACATTCCAGATCAGCACTACCTTGTTAAGATTTGTTTTCGTGGGGGCTTGTTTTTTTTTTTCAAAAATGTGTAGGTTTTTTTTTTTCTCGTATGTAAAGCAAAGGGTTCTTATTTGCTCACATGTAAAGCAAAGCTGCTTTTAGCACTTTAGAAATGGAAAGGGCTTCCCCTGGTCATCTCTGGTACAAAAAGAGGCAATTCAGAATTAGGACCGTGCTTAATATAAATGTAAATACCATAAAGTAAAAATGGAAGAGTTAAATAGCAGCACTACACGTAAAATCATTGGGACGCATCTGTTAACAGCAATTTCTGACCTGCACTGAAGTTTCATGCCACATGACCCCCCACATGCATCCTTTCTCAAAGGAACACATCTCAGCCATGGGATTTATCACAGTTCTTCACTGGCTTTCAACTACCTTGCAATTTCCCCATTCTGTGGGGTTACTGCTTGGCTAACTTTTTTTTTTTTTGTTGCTTTTGATGTGATCAAACAGTAACATTTATCTCCATTAACTTGCTAGGATATCTGTTACACATCACGTGGTTGCATTTCCATTTTCTCAATGTTTCATTAGATTTATTTTTTTAAAATGTTTCATTAGAATCAAAATTATTAGTAAAAGACATTTAATAGCAAGGCATTATGAATGAGTTTCATAAAACAAACTACGTTTAAGAGTTTTAAGTCCATAAGATCAAAATCTTTACAAGCACTCAGAAAACAATAGTCCTGAGGATCTTACAGAATTAACTCGTACGTAGGGAGGTAGTTGAGAAGCCATTTCATGAGTTTGAGGCCATTTGTGATTTAATAGAATCAGTGGGATGCTCCATATAAAACTGTGTTCAAAACAGAGAATTTTATCGGGCCTGGAGTATTTTCTCTTTGACAGAGTTGTTTGGTTGCAGATACCTAAGGGCTATTAAATACTCTGAGATATCCCATGGAGAAAAAATACAGAAAGTATTTCACAAATCGTCAACAAAAGAAATCCAGACAGTCATACGAAAGGACATCAAAGCTGCTGAGAAGCTTCTATGCAAAGAAAGCAAACAAAGAAATAATAGCACTTGAAATAAAAAGAAAAGTAAGAATCATCTTGTAAATAGAATTATTGCAGTAGATAAAATGGGGCACAGAGAAGTACAATAGTTTCTTTTGTATAGCAAGTCAACAACATTATGTAATTTTCCAATTTTCTCCCTCTTTTTACCAAAAGAGATTTTTTTTTATTTCAATAAGAACTTTTAAGTAACACTACAGATAACGCAGGATGTCCAGAAAAGATACCAGCCTGACATCAGCCCATGCACAGATCCATTCTTGCACAGAAATACGTAGTTTGGAAAGGAACTTTGATTCAGTTTTAACTATAGTTATATGTATTTATTCTTCACTTATTTTGATGGAAGATGGTGTTTAATGGCTCCAGAAGAGAATGAATAACATACATAGCCTGTCTTGGAAAGGATGCCTCTAACCTGTCCTCACTCATTTAGAGAATTATAGGAGTTGAAATCATGGTAAGAGTTACTTTAAAAAAAAAAAAGGCAGTTTTCATGAGATACAAGTTGCAACTACCAAAGCATACAAAAGATTCAAACACCAAATTAATACATAATTAAGTTTTCCCTTTCCAAATTTGTTTTGCTTCCCTGTTTTAGCAGGGAAGAATAAATTTTTAGAGAAGAGTCACAGAGTCACACAAATTCCAAGATTTTACAGTGGCATTTTTAAAGTTCTCTTTCTTTGGTGCCCATGGACATGCTTCATGAAATGAATGATTAGAGGATATCAGGTCTTCTTGTGCAATATTTAGGTTGGCCACTTAACTACAGACCAGAGTCCCTCACAATTTCTCCTATACATTGGTCCAGGAAAATGGCTCGTTTCCAAAAAGTTATTGTCTTTTCCATTTCCTTTTGGTTTGGCTTTTTATTGGAAGGGACATCTGATCTCCCTGTCTGACCAACACCAAATTTTATTTCCCTGAGATGTGTGGAGAGATGCGGCTGAGAGTGAAGGAAAAAAATTGATGTGTGGGAATAGGCTGGAATACCTACCAGAGGAAATGCTGGGGGGTAAAGATCCACCCCCTGCCACTGGATGTGAGGCCAGGATGCTATTTAAAAATCCCGCCCTCAGGAATCTCGAAAGAGACTTCACCCCAATGGTCGGAAAGGATCCTTGCAAAGAAATAAAAATGATCATTAATCAAATGACTTGTTCTCTGGCTGCCAAAAGAAGTTGACTGTTTAAAGAAAGAAAGACCAAATCTCTGCAGAGTTAACAGTGGTTTCACGGGAACAGATCTCATAAAAAGCAGTTAAAAGCCTTTGTTTGCTTTTTAACCAAGTCATACAATACACAGCTTTAACCAGAAAAAGGTTTTCTACATAGTTCGCAAATGGAGAATTCCAGGACTTCTAGAAGGAACAGAAAAATTTGGTGTTTCAACAGCAAATTGCACCTGTGGGATACTCATAATGCGTTCCAAATGACTCCACCACAGAGGCATGTTACAGTTTTGTGTTCAAATCAAAGACAGACCAGCAGAGGTGCAGCTATACCAGCACAGCTGTTTAACACCAGTATTTTAAAGCCACCTGACAAAAGTCACGTCAGGCAGGGGGCAAAGGGGAGCCAGAATTTGCAGCTAAAATACTGAATTCTGTGTCGAGGCAGCCACATCAGTCAGAGCTTCTGTCACACCTCCCAACCCCTGTCAATATATTGATACAGGCAAAAACCAGGAGTATGGATGACGCCTAAAGATTTTCATATATTTTTCATATATTTGTAACTTTTTGATTTTAGGCAACATGGACATGGCCCCTTCCTGCTTTGCTCTCACCAGAAGCTCAACACATTTTATGCTTTCAATATAAGAAACTGTATATTCTTCTCATCGCCTGGATGTACAATTTTATTCCTGAAAACAATGATTACCTCATCCACCTCTTTTAAAACAAATACTTGTGACATATCTACTGTAGTGGTGAGAAATGAAGATGCTTTAGCATTCGATCCACTGTTTCAGCTTTCAGCATTTGTACAGAGATCTGCAGACATAATTTCAACTTCCTCATGTCAGTGCTCAGTGAGTGCCAGCATCAAAGACTGATCTGAAATGACAGCTCTGCACATCTCACTTAAAAACACAGAGTCAAGATTCTCCCACCTGGCAATAAATCTAAACTGACAATCAGAATAATCTGTGTATTTTTGCAAGTGCATCAAGTAAGCATCTATCAAAAAATTTAGGCAATGGCAAGTTTGTTTTCCTCACCTTGCAGGTATTTCATATTTGTTTGAAGAGACAGAAAGCATCTTGATCTTTATACACAATGAGAAAAATAAACGGCCCTCAACAGTTCGGATTTTTTTCCCCACTAATAAAAATACAGTGAGGAAATTTACCCTCAAAACACACACACACTTGCTGAATTTAAAGTAACCTAAGAGAGCTCTGAGTTTTTTACTTTTATTTTCAAGCAAGAGTTCTATTGTTTCTCCTCAATCCATCTGTCTTTTAAATTTGTTAATTAGACATGGTGCAGTCTGTGGAAAAAGAATTAATTTAATTGGTGATCTAGATGCAGTACTTTTATATCTGATGGCTAAAGATAAGTTTTCCCTCTGGACACTCCAGAGAAGTCTTTGGCATTCTTGTAAAAGTCTTTCCAAATTCCATGGCTTTCACTTTTAAATATTTGTAGGAGTGATCAGGGACAGACAGTGCAGAATGCAATATACAGAAATTCAATTTTAAAATGGAAATTGTTCCATTAACTCCAAGATGTTTGTTACTAAACAGCATCTTAAAACATAAAGGCTAAATAATGAACATATGAAAACTTCCCAAATAGAACATTGCTTCTCTGTTTCAAAATATGAATTATACCAACCATAAAGCACAGCCACTGAGTCACACACCATATGTACAGACCTTCAGAAAAGCCAAACAGCTTGAGCTTCACCACTGACATTCTCTTCTATTTAAATGCTGTTAAATGGCAAATAACTCCAGTTTCCTAGCAATCTTACAATAAGTTACTTTGTTATGCAAAGTAATGAAGACAACCCCAAATTTATTTCACTCATTGTACATGTCCAGAAATAAGAAACAAAGAGCAGTGGATTTTAGAGCAAGTAAATCTGTGAATACTAGGAGAGCTAGAGGGCTAAAATTATTGAGGTTTTATAAGCAGCAAATAACTAAAAGAATACGTATAAATAACACTTTTCTCTCACACTCAAAAGTTAGGATTCAGTTGCTTAAGTGTAAATGCGTTATGTCATTTGAGATGCTCTAAAAAATCTGAGACATTCCCAACAGCGTGGCAGACATGACACGACCTGCAGGAGATTTCCACTCTGAACGTGGCAGTAAGAGGCAAAGCAGCAGCTGGATATTTACGAGCAGGCACTGAGTGTCATTTTAGGCAACTGAATCCCATCCAAACAGTCTCCTGTCACCTCAGAAGCGTCTCTGACTAAGCAGAACACAGAGTTACATGAACAAGACCTCATTTAGTCTCTTCCGAAGTCCACAAACTTCTGAAAAGGACAAGGTTGATAACATTCAGCCCTGACCAATATCCATCAACAAAAAATGCAAACAAATGAGAGGTTAAAAGTTCATTCATCTTAAAACATGCATGGTCCTAAATAAAATTACAGCCCCAGAATGAACAGACAGGTGCTTTTTTTATCATCTGCACAATGTGAACAGTTTCAGACCTGATTACGTGACTTTATATTGGGGAGGTGATCATCCCTGCAGGTAAAGCAAATTAATTCTTGTTAAGCCACATCAATCACCACCAGATCGACAGAACTTTGATAAGAGCTTTGGGCATTTACAGTAGTTTAGAAGTTTAGTCAAATATTTACTTGTTTGCATAAGCATTCATGAAATATTTGAATGAATCACACAGAATGACAGAATGTATAAGGTTGGAAGGGACCCCTGGAGGTCATCTAGTTAACCAGATTTCTTGAGAAATGCCATTCTGTCAGTGCACATCGTGCTTCCCACCAGCTCTGTTGTTTTCTGCAAAAATTAACACTCATTTTTGCAGTGGGTGCACTCAAACTACTGGGAGGATCTTTTAGTACAAGATTCTAACCTGGGAAAAGGAGACAAGAATATTAAGCCATGATTCTTCAGTGCCCTCAAATGCAGTTGTTACGATGCCTGAGAAGGCCACCTAAAACCAGAGACTAGACAGGAATAAGGAAATAAAGGTAGGTGTTATTTGAAGAGCCTACAAAGGTACACCCTGGGCAGGCCAAAGGCGACACCCAAGATGGACCCCGGGTCACAAGTTCTTCACACTTTTGTAAGTTTGGTTCATTTGCATATCAGGGTTAATTCTCCAATTAAAACTTCAGTTAATGATGTAACTACCCCAAGTTTACCCCCCTTCTTAAGATGTTAGTTTACACATTTTTGGGCCTAGGACAGTCTGGGGGTCCTTGGAGAGCAGGCTTGGAGAGGCTTTGTTATGAGACCATGAGAGAACAGTAGTTAACAGGCTACAAGAAACCTCAGAGTTACACACTAGGCAGTACAGGATTCGAAAAATAGAAAAGTTAAAACCTAGGGCATCAGTTATTTAGCAGTTTACAGTCATGGATTTATTGAGGAGAAAACCCCACCCTCTCCTCACTCCATGCACACTATGAACATTGTGCCACCTTAACATGGCAAACACATTAGTTACAATATTAGTTGGAAAAGTGCACTGAAACTGTAGAAATACATGGCAGTACTCAGAATAGCTGACAGTTCATGAAGTATCCACCATTTTCTGAGTCCTGTGATACCAGTTTGTAACTCAGTGTAGATTCTTCTGTTTCACAGTAATTGAAGCTAAGTGCCTGAGCTCAGAGGCAGTGGGGGAGTGCTGAATCAATTAGCGTGCCTTCCACCTTCAGCTCTTGTTCCTGGGGGAATATCATCCCACAAATTGCAGAATTCGATAGGGAAATCACTGGTATAGCATCTTAAATTGGCATGAGTTTAGTAGGATATTATCCCACTGAGCAGAAGGGCAGGAGGAGGTGGCTGGGCAAGGGAAATCCGTATGCTTAGTTCACTTCCAGAGCACAGACATTAACTCACACCCATTTATTGGCACTGCATGGTCACAGCATGGCCAGCCAGGAGGAACAGCCACTGCTCCCAGACCACATCCCATGGCCCTGCACCAGGGACAGAACTGTGCCCTGTTCTTTGTCATTCCTGCTTTTCCTTATTTATTGCACTTCAAAACTTTCTGCAGGTGGAATTGACCACTTCAGGTGCTGTGTACTTCTGAGCACCTAACAGCTACAAATTCCACAGCAGCTCTTTGGCTGCTTAATTTAATAAACTGGGATGAGAAGTTCTAGAACAGTCACAATTGACTTTTACTATTTGTTTTTACAAGTACTATCTTTTTACTGACACCATCAAAAGAAGACTAGTCTGTTGTTCTTTTCCCATGGATTTTATTTGGAAAAAAAAGGAAAAATGCACAGGTGGTGTATTTAATGTAAAAAACCCCACTGATATTCATTTCTATATAGTCAGTTCTCTTTATGCTTTCCATGCAGGGATTGTAAAACCCAGCAAAGAGAAAGTTCTCAGGAACTCTGCAGATGAAGGCTTTGGGGAAGTGAGGGCTATAAGGAGCTTTTGCATTTAGTTTGGCAGGAAGCAACTGGCTGCTTTCACTCCAAACTGCATTTTCATGCAGGCTGGGCTGAACATTTAGTAACAAAATACTGGAGGACAGAATGCAGAAAGAGCTTTCTTGCTTCTGCATAGGGGAATTATCCAATTTTATCACTTAATGTCTGAGAGAAGACTGACTTCTGTTATGAGCACTTTCCATTCTAAAATAAAACCTGTTTTTTATTGTTACTGGTGCTTCCTTGGGGAAGTTAGAAGAAGGGTTAGACCATTTTTTCCAAAATTATTTGAAATATATCCATTATGGAAACTACTGAAAACCAGTCGACCTTTCTCTCACATGATTTTACTGATTTATCCTTCCTAGACCACCAGGAATGGCACATAACTTTATAATCTTTTATGAGGGAACATATGGAAGGTTTTTATAAGGAATGGCTTTATAAAACTTTGAAATTATGATGTCAGATTACAATTTTTAGAGCACTCAAAAGGGTTGACTTGCAGTGGAAAGAAAAAAAAAATCAGAAGCAGGGAAAAGTTTATCCCTGATGAATTTGTTGGATCATGTCTTCAGTACATTTAGAAAACATAAAATTTTTTCAATGCAATAATCTGGAAATTTAGAATATGTTCTTAATTTATTTTAGAGCTTTTTGACACATGAAAGCAAAGCGAAGGGTGATAGAGAGGTATGCCTAAATTTTTACCCTAATAACTCACATGTCTTAGAAAAATCTAATTTTCAAGATCACTAAATAATATTTCGCAATAGAGATCATAAAATATTAGAGCATAACAAGAATTGACTGAAATTACTGTGCTTAACCCTTACTGAAATCACAGAACACAGAATGGCTGATGTTGGAAAGGACCTCTGGAGGCCACCAAGCCCAAGCGAATCACGTGAAGATTTCCATTACCTTGCAAAAACACAGTGAAACTCCTGAAGGCCGAATTCAGCTCTAGGGTACCTAAACCAGTAAAACCAAACTGCATTGTGCTGTGCAGAAGGAAATTTATACTCTCATGTTCAGCAGCAGATTTGCAAAGGGGTGGTCCCGTTTTGTTTCCCCAGATTCCACCAGAGTAGTTGACATCATACCCACAAACAACTGTGTCACTCCTCCATGAATGTTCAAGAACTCACAGAGTCCTCTGAGTGCCTTTTCTTGATGTCTGGATTATTTATTTCCATGCTTTTTGGGTTTACTCTTCAGTTTGATTTTAACTCTGAATTTCCTTCAGTCTGCTGGTTTGGAAATAATAAAGCATTCCTGTGCTTTGGCCTAATTTCTGAGGAATAGACCATTCTAGCCCAGCTCTTGGGGAACATACTTTCCAAAGTTCCGCTTTTCTATATCAAGTTGCCCAATTTCTGCTCCAGATTTAAATTTACAGGAGCTGTCTGGAAACATGAAGAAGACAAACACTGGGCAGGGCAAAGCTGCTGTTCAGGTCTCCAGCCCTGATGAGTTTAACCTTGAGATCCTTGTGAAAGACAGTGCTTCCCTACAAACCTGAACTCTCATTTCTTCACTGGCAGATGGGAATAAATCCAGAGGTAGGAATATTTGCACAGAATGAGACTCTTTTAGAAAACCCCAACTGTAACAACTTTTGGTTTTACTTATGACTTCTCTGGGACAAAGAGCAAATGCTGAAAGAAGCTTACAGTTCCTAAGGAGGAACTGATCTAAGTTACAGAATATTTGGAGAGAACATTAACATCTAATTTAATTTCCCTTGCTGCTTCTAGACAAACAGGTGATTTGGGGGGGGGGGAATGAGGGAATTGCTTGAAAAGAGTTCTACAAACACTACAGGCATTTATTTTGTGATGTGTTAAATGTCAGTGCACACTGAAGTTCTGGTGCTGGGAAGATTGGTGTGACAACATTAATATGATTAAGGCTTTTAACAGCAATAACAACTGCTGTGTTGAATCATCTTTGTAGTCTTAATGGAATAGTAATTGGAAATAGTGAGCTTCTATGGGATAAAACAATGTATGCTTAAGCTGTCTATTAAATATTTTTCAGTCCTGCTAAACTGAAAATAGCTTTAGCACAATGCTAAATAAGAACCTGAAATCTTTATGTATTTATAGGGATGTACAATACCCAGGACACTGCTACAAGCACTGTATGCTGTACATTTGGATTTCATTATTATGCATTCATTATCAGATGGAAACAAAATACTTTAAAATTACAGTTTTTATGATAGAAAAAAAGAAAGCCTGCAATATCAGCCAAAACCTTTGTGATTCATTTTGTATACATCATTATCTCAGGGAATTACGAGTCCATTAATAATTTGCTACATGAATTCCATTTCAGTCATCTTTTCATCATCCAGTTTTTGTTATTTTGGAAGAAAAAACCCTGGGTAAAATCTAAGCATTCCTATCATATGAAATTCTTCATCCTTTAAGATAGGAAACTCCCATGTGAAATGTTGATGGGGTATATGGGATGGTTAAGAAGTTCCAAGAGTTTTTAAATTTTCAGCTGCCCATTTCACGGTATTTCCATAAAAAGAGAGAGATTACGTTTTAATTTTGTACTTCATGTTTTAGAAATTGCAGTAAGTTTTAATTTAATGAATGGATTAGCTTTTCATGGGTGACATCTGAAGATGAATGTGTTCATGCAGCCTGCTGTACATTCTGCAGTTCTGCAGCTAAAGCTCTGATTTTCTCCTCTTTTAGCCTTGCTACCCTGTTATAGTATGAACCAGGGGTAGGAGACAAACACTCCCCACTTTTAAACAATAATCAATATCACTGAAAAAGCCTCACTGTGTTCAGTTAAAAAAACTCCCTTGGGCCTGAGTGATTTTCTGTTAAACAAATGTAGGGTATAAATTGAGGATTCCTTTCACTATTCACATGCATACAGTCACAATTCACACTTCAGTAATATCAGTGAAATTCGGTCCACAGGTCTGACTTCCTTCCTTGTAACAAAACACCAAGTGACCTCCTCAAATAAGTGATGCCAGGATTAGAAGTGGAAAGATCGCTGTCATTACCATAACTGTGACTTGGAATGAGCTCTTTGGTTAGAAGTGCATTAAATGCTGGTTTAGATTTACAAATCTGAATGTTAGACAGAAAATCCTCTATGGCTCTGCTCAGTGAAGGTGTCCCAGCCCACACCTGATAAGCCAAGACAGGTTGTGGGCAGCTCTTGTGTCTCTCTGATGGGCTGAGGCACATGGACAGGAATTCTGTTTTCTTTTTTGAAAAAAGCTGCTGACCAAGGAGAATTAGCTGTGCTTGTTAATTATCTCCTTGTTGATACCAGTGTATTCAGAGGATTTCCTCTCCAGCTCAAAGACCACTTGGTGTTCAGTGTGAATGCCATGTGGTAAAATACCTCTCATCTCATCTTCCTTGTGCTGGTTTTGGCAACAGTGACTCTGGCAGGATGGATGTTGGGCAGTCACTGTTTACTTAGGCCACGAAGTCACATTTTTCAATGCTTATAAAGGCATTCATTGAAAATTGGAAGTAAATTGCCAGTCTTACCTAAAACACTTGTGTGCTGAAGAATGTGCTCAATTACAGCTGAGAGGAAAAAAAGCAGAGAAAGGGAAGAGCGGAGACTCATTTCCAAAGCAGGTAAATTAATTATTGTCAGTCTAGAGAGATAGTAACAAGTTTCTGTTGTTTCAGGAAGAAAGGAAATAAATTATGTGCATTCTAGAAACAGTACCGTGGTTTGTTTCATATTTTTTACTATTATAAAAATTCTGAGCTATGCTTCTCTAGATAAAATATTGAAATGAAGTCATTATCAGCTAAACTTACTTGCTTTCAAATTTTATTCAGCAGAAATTACCTTGTTAAGGTTTAGTTGAAAAATGACAATATTTACAGATGGATGTTGTCATGAATCTATTTGGGAATGTATGACTGAATATATTTGCTTCTTAAAATGTGTTTACAAGATTGTCTTTAATGTTTTGTGCTTATATTTAGAACATACTTAAATCGAATACTCCGTAACTTCACACCATCTATTATGACGTTTTAAAATCATATTCTTTTCTTTCCCACATTGCTTCTCTCTTTCAATTGTGTCTCCCTTAACAGCTTTATCATCCACGCCTGATTTATAAGCACTATGTTCATCTGTGAAGAAATGTAACATTGTAGAAGGAGTGTTTTTTGCAAACTGATTTTCCAACCAGGAGTTTGGAGAGGATCCCAAACAGTTTGCATCTAAGCGATTTATTCTTCTGGAACCCGAACTATGTATGCATTAAGAATCAGAAAGATAATTACAGTAAATGAAATGGTTTCTTTTCCTCACATCTAACTCTCACGTTTCCATAAAATACAGTATCATGTATTTATATGAGAAAATTACCAATCCATATTTCAATTCTTCTTCTTGATATGAATCTGCTGTTGAAGATATCTTAAGCTTGTTGCCTTGCATTAGAAGTCTGGGTGTGAGCCTTTAAGCTGTAGGAAATATCACAATGCAAACTGTTGTGGGTGAGACTAGACAGCCAGCGGTAGGGTCTATGGGTAATAATAAACAAAAATATTGATAAATAATACTAAAACCCAATAATGGTTGCTATTGAAAAACCACACGTATTTAAAGATGAGTAAGGCCGTTTACATTTAAAACAGTTATTTCCTGCTTGCCAGTGGAAGGTGTAGCAGGATGCTCTGCCTGGGATGGGGTAAAACAACTCAAACAATGCATTATATATGCAAAGTTATCCCTGGTCTTTTTCAATGCCCAACCACACGTACATTTACTCGTGTGTTTTTGCCTCTAAATAGAAGAACAAATGCATGTAGACTTATCAAAATTAATCAACCAAATACAACTCGTGAATCTGGATTATTGATTGCTTTCTATACACTCTTTAACCCCCTCACTCCTTTGGCTGTCAGCTGCAATTGCCATTGTCATTTATAATTGCTCTCATCGTTGCTTTTATGGTTTTCCTGCACAGGCCACAGATCAGCCATGTTGTGCAGCAAATCTGTCAGCACAGTGCAATCTTGTCTCCCCCTGATATTCATTCATCTTCTGGCTGCAGTTGTTAAAAAGAGCCCCAACCCTTCATACATCTCCTACACACTCTAAGTATCTGGCCCTTTAACTTATTGTACCATATTCTTCTCTAGTTTCATGGTGGAGGAAGAAATTGCATATTGTATTTGGATATTTCAGATGGAAATGCAATCATTTGTGGTTGATAATGATGCTAATTATGAAAAATGATGACCATGCATTCCCTTCAAAGAAGAGGAAAAATAAATAGTCTGGCCATATCTTATCTACAGGACTTTATCTTTCTATGGCTGTTAGTAGGAATGATTTTTGTCACCTATTTTTCTCACGTCATCTCATGTCAAAGCATCTTGACATAGATGCTTTTTTAAGAAATATCTTTGAAAGTCAAGTTCTATGTGTCTGAATACAGACATCTGAAGGCAAAGGATCCAGAAGAAAGTGAAATCCTATTTCTCTGATGTAACCTATGAAAGCAGAATTATGGAATTTAGTTATTTTAGATAGTGTACCCTGGTCAGATTAAGCTGCTGTTAACAGAGTGTTACTGCTTGACAATGTGCTTTTTCTTCACTGCTTATCGTCCTGTGAAAGATGGAGCAGCAGAATTGACAGTCATAATGCATGGCTTGCTAACTTCAAAAAGGGAAAAAAGCAGGACACAGAAATGTGCCTGATTTGAACTGCGGGAAACCAAAATGGCCCCTTGATTTTTGGAACAAAATTCTCAGAATGTCATGCATGAAAGGCAAATGTAAATTTTTCCAGAGGTTTAAAAGCTAATTTCTTCTAAGTATATGTCATTCAGAAGAATTGAATATTGTGGATTCTTAACTTTCGGCAGCAACCTTCAACACATGGATGCGTGGTGGTTTGCATGTGTAATTCAAAATGTCCACATGGATTCATGCGTGTGTAAAAAGAGCTCAGGACATCAACATTAATTACATTTCTTCTAGTACCAGTCAGGAAGGGTAACCTATTCTGCAAGAAGGCTACAGATACTTAGTGTTGTCTGTGTTACGTGCACAGCTCTAACTTTCAGCTCTGTATTTTGGATGATACTTGAATAAATTGAGCTCATACATCTGGCTAACAATGCAGGTGGTGGCTGCGGGTTTTGTGTTGATTTGATGGCCACACCAACCCTGGATTCAGTAATGTGCTGCAATATTTATCTATGAACTAGGATATGAAGGAAAATAAAGGGAGTGAGCCAAATTTCAATTTACAGCTCCACTTACTGAACAATTTATAACACAGCTGAGATCCTGCTGTTTTGTCTGTCATTAGGGGCCCAACTACAATCATCTTGTATCAGAAAAATTCAGCTTTATGCACAATGCTGTGTAAAGTCCACTGGCTAATATGACACACATATAGTCTCACCACCACAGTGGATCATCCATAATCAACATTTAAACTTTGCAGAATCACACTTCCTGGGAGTACAATTTCAACATCCATGACCAAGGAAAGAATATTGTCAATATTGCCACAAAGTTTCGTCAATCCTTTAGCGTAGCAACCAAAATTACAACATTATGTGTACAATAAACACATGTACTGCAAAATATGTCACCTTCTGAAATGGATTCTGAACTTCAATTAACAGGTTGGAGAAAAGGACAACATTAGATTCATTACAATAACGGCTCAAAGGCCTAGAGCACAATGTCCTTGGCTGAAAAAAGAAAAATTCGTTATGTCCTGAATTTTTGAAAACTAAAAAATGGGTCAGATATGAACAGCTTCATACTGTAAATTACAGTGAAAGAGGATCATGCTGCTGCTTTGCCTCCCTCATGGACAAGGTAAGGTGCACTGATTTTAGGGCTTTTGTTGCACTGAATGGCTTATATGCAATAATTTGAAAAGAAACTCAATGATTAAAGCTTTAAATTTCATCTGCAAGATGAGTGCCTGAAGATTTCAGAACTGCAATAGTCTTCACAATTTGAAAGCCACTAAACCAGAACAGTGAAGAGACTACAGGGGAGATGAAAGTGTCATTCTAAACCCAGGCTCAGTGTCTGAGGATGTGAGTTTACGCAGAGCCAGAGGTCTAGGTGCTGTCTTCAATTATTCTCCTTTTGTGAAGCGACCATTTTGAAAATCCTTCTGGAGAATACAAATGTACATAATGCTGCCAAAGAAAATGAATGCCTTGAAAAGATTCCTCTTGTACATGTGACGGGTACAAATCCTTCAGCAGACAAAATCTGGAAATGAAACCGATTCCTTAGAAATAATTTCTAACAATTGAAAGTTATTTAGGGTAAAGCTTGTGGGGCAGGGGGACAAACAGATTATGGATGTAGTAAAGCCCTTGCATGCATTGATATTTTTTACTGACACAGTATTACACAGGACTGATTAAGTTGTGTTTTAAACTATTGTGTATGACACCATCAAGCTAAACTAACTAAAGATTCCAGTCTGAATTTCTTCCAGTACAGTTACAATAGTCAGGGACCATTTTTCATGCCTTTTGTAGATACAGTTATGCTGTCTGATGTTTGCTGTAGGCATAGCTTTAATTTAATTTATAGACTTTTCATGGAAAGTCTTCAACATGATGTAGAAATGAAGACTCTCTTCTCTAGAGCCCAGCTTTCAGTGTTGGTCACACGTGTTTGCACTGGAGAGAGAAGTTACGGTTCTTACACCTGCTTGTGAAATAGCAGCAGCTTGGCTATGGACATAAAACTCACTTGGGCATGCCCTGGCACAACCCAAAGAGGTCCCAAAATTATCACTGTGTTAACATGGCTTGAAAGGAAACATGGATGTTTTTATAAAGCGCCCAAACATCTATGATGTATTTGCGAGGCTATCAAGCAATCTTTTATGGCAAACCATGCAGGGAATGATGTTGTTATAACGAAACCAAACAGGAATAAAGTTTCCCTTGTAAATCCTGATTAGCAATACCAGTGGATCCAGATTCTCTGCCTGTGTTTGCCTTGGCCCAGCAAAATGCCCTTGAAATGAACTCTCTCCTAACAGAAAGCTCGTGCTACAGCAACTGTTCTGCCTACTGCTCTTTGTGATTAGGGATTGCAGCTAGGACAAATGAGAAATGAAGCAATAAGAAAAGGGAATTAGAGCTCTGCTTCAGACCTACTTTTGAGCAGGCTGAGTTTAGCACTTTTTTCCTCCTGTGCAGTACATATTCCACAGGAATTTTGAAAACAGTATAATTTAAAAGTTAACACTGGCTTAGCTGGTAGCACCAGATAAAAGCTCTCATTTGCAGTGAACAGGCGAATTTGTTATTGCCCCAGTCAATAGCTATTGACCTGGGACAGCACTTCTGCTTATTACAACCAAATCCTTTTTCTTTTTTGTTCAGTAGTCAATGACACTGTAATGGAAGGCACTGCTTACAAACTGATGCAATATATACCAGCAACAGCCAGAAGTTAATGACTAATGATTACACAGAGGAAAGCATGTGCTAAGAACAGCAGTACACATCTATTAACCAAATTTACTGCATCTGATGTGCCTTTATAGGTTAGTGGAACTGTAATGTACATCAGATAAATAGTTTCTGTTGTTATCAATCTAGGTTTTAGCACAAAACACCTTTTAATCATGCTATCAATACATAAACAATTTGGCTAGGACAAAGTTTTCTCTGAATTTTAGAGCACACCTTTCAGTTATATGAAATTTGGATTCTGCAATCCTAGACTTAGTACTTAGGCAAGGCAACTGCTCTCCTCCAAGCTGAAGTCATATTATTCTCTAAACACCACAGATGGGGCAGTATAAATGCATGGCAACACCCTAAATGTGAACTGGGAAGAGCAGAGTGCATGTGTTCATGGCTCAGCCTGCCTTCAGGCTCCTTCACTGTACCAGAGCAGTGCTGCACAACCCCGTGCCTTACAATTGATATAACTTGCACCTTCTATGCCTTGGGGTGAGCTTTGTTCATAATTCACATAGCCTACTTAAATTCTATAATTATGGCTGTATAATTGGTTTTTGTTTTTTTTTTAATCCTGCCTGATACCGAAATATTTTCTTTCAAACTTTCACTACTCATTTTATATCTGAGAGATGCATATTTTTATATGACCGTGTGCCTGTAACAGTAACACCTATTTTTTTTTCATATTACCTTCAAACAAACATTACAAAACATTAATAAAGTTTGCTGGCTCCTTAGTGAAAAGCAGAACTGCTAATGACTTTTTGGCTTACAGTTCTCTATAATCTTTCCTGTAGAACATGAACAAATACTCTAATATTGGAGCACTGATTTGTTTATTTCTCTTTTCTGAATGCCACCTTGATTTCTCTCTAGACTGATGATGATGAGATGATACAGACAGAAAATTTACAAATGTGGTAAAGATTAAACAATCATGCCATTGCCAAGGACATCCTACTGTACTCCCTATGCACTATTTAACTGGATTTAAACAATGCTTGTAAACCACAGCCCTTTGCCTTTTTCAGACATGAGACACACCCTACAAGACTCACCACATGGATCCTAATCAGACCTGTGATACTGATTCATAAACCGCCCCTGTTGGTGAAGACTGATGGAATTTAATTGCTGATATGCTCACGGTGAAGCAAGGAGCTAAATTCAATTAAGTCCCCACACATTTACATCTCTTGACGAGATCTCCAGTGCTGCTCAGCCAGTATTAACTTGTGTTCCTGTTTTATTGTCACAGAGCTGTTACTGACAGGAGAGCTGTGGAGAGACTAAGCCATGTCTTTCCTGCAATGCAATGGGTTTTGTTAGTCTAGTAACTAAAAATGCGTAAATAAATTTATCCTTGCAGTACTGTGTGAAGAAAGAAAAAGATCATCTTAATTTAGAACCAGAGAGAAAGATTTGAACATGATCAGGTCAAATTCCATAAATCTACTGAAATGTTCCATTCCAACAACGTGAGTTCAAGAGTTTCCTCTTTGTTCTTAGCTCTTTGTGCTTTCCAAACATAGCTTTGGATGTTGTAAGGAGGTGAAAACAGGAAATATTCATAACATACTTATTGTGTTTACTGTGATGGTAAGAGGACACTGCATTATACACACAACACTTCCCTTTAAAAGAAAAATATAAATTCTGCAAATTAGCAAACAACATGGCTTGGCTGAGAAAATGATTAATTTTGAAAAGAATATAACATGAGTTCTTTAATTAAAGTTTGCCTTGGGGAGATTACATGCACGTTAATTAGAATTCTTAATACTTAAGTGATAAATAGATATTTTGGCCTTTCAGAAAAGTCCATAACACCACTAAACTTGGTAGATTTCAGAGGCAAGGGATACCTCTTGGCAGCTGCAAGAGTTATAAGGAGTAAAAGATTTCATAGATTATTCCGGAATTTTAGTCATTTGCAAGTGTACAATAAGTTACAAAGAGTTTACTTTTTATTTCTTCTAAATAGGAAATTCATCTCTTCTGGTACCAAAATCAGTAAACCTCAACCAAATAAATAAGAAGACTTGTGCAAAAAGAAGAGTGTAGCTGATGTTTTACAAGACAATTTGACTTCACTGTCAGCTCAGTTACATTTATAGTTTTCTCCAGTTGCCTGTGAACAACCTCTCCATTCTATTTCACAAACACCTGTAAAGACTTCTCTTGAACTAACATAATTGTTATTAAAAAATAAAAATGAAACATTTCAATTGAAAACAGGCAGGCCATGCATGTCCTATTATGGTCCCAAACTTTGCAGTATGGACTGTCAATGATTTGGAAGATTGCTGAGAACTGTAATCCATACCGAATGTGGAAATAATGCTTAATTTTCATACTAAATGACATAGAATGGGAAAGCCAGCATAAAACTATTAAGGAAAGGTATTAGTGACTTACTTTTTGTAACAACTCCTTCAAGGCGAATGATATTTGGGTGATCAAACTGTCCCATGATACTCGCCTCCCTCAGGAAATCTCTCCTCTGCCTGTCCATATAGCCACCCTTTAGAGTTTTAATTGCAACAGGGATCTCTCTTTTTCCTGGTGTCTTCAGACGTCCACTGCATACTTCTCCAAACTCCCCTTAAATGGATAAAATATCTGTTAAATAACTCACAGTGCCTGTACACAAAAATAGTCAAGGAACTCGCACATCCTGTAGAAGAGACAGAGAAATAACGGATTGAATATTAAAATTTCTGAGCGTGATCACATCCCAGAAAATCAAAATATTCAGCAGTACTTCACAAGAAATTATCACCTTTCCTTTGTGCCACAGCAGAGATCATGGGACCTTGTAGTGTGCCTGCAAAAGCCAAACCTTCAGCCCTCCCCAATGTGGTTCATCTTGCTTTCTTTTGAGACTGAACTTTGGTACCAATATGTTTAGGATATATAACTGAGGAAGGAATGTAATGACACGTGGATTTTTGTTCCACTGATGACAAAATATCTATGTAAAGCATCTATTTATAGCAATATTTGTCTCTAGGGGTGGAATGCACAAAGACCTATATGATAAGAAAAGTCCTGAGACTATCAAAACACTTGACTATCCTCCATGTGCAGAAAGCATTTAAAAAGTACTTTATACTGTTATGACCTAGAAAAGCACTTGCACGTGATTTATTTAAATGGACTTCCACACCTACTTGAAATTAATTACATATTTCCCTGTTCAGACAGCCAAAGGCCAACAGTCTCAGCAAATCTGAGTTTGTGTAATGAGAACAATCTCAAAACTTGTTTTCCTGATGTTTCCCTGTATATGTAGGGACTGAGAAGAATGTGTCTCCCTGCATTCTCCTTACACATTTACTAACTCAGTTTGTATGGAAATCACAACTTTCCTTTGATCTTAAAGTCACCCAGAAGTTATTTATAGTCCCTACCAAATATACACTCTTGGATGCCTGCAGGTCAGTTTTCAATGGGTCCTAATGCTGTAAATGAAAAACAATGTTCACAGAAATATTTCAAAGCATTTCTCAGTGCAGGTTGCTCTCACAGCAAATCTAAATTTTCCACCCCAGTCATCCTGGAATCAGAACAGCTAAAAACCAAAAAGCAAGTAATGAACAGATATATATTTAACTGGGGATTTAACACTTCATTGAGTGCTGTCTGAATTAGTTTTCCCTAAAATTTAAGGATAGAAGTAAATAAAATAAAGCAGCACTATTCTGTAACAGTGCATCTTCAGACATGAACCACATCTAGAAAAGAGGGACCTTAAAGGCACAACCTTCCCTTCAGAAAATTATAACTCCCTGATGTTACAGGATTAGAATGGATATTGTCATACGACTTTTATTTTAATAGGTTCTGTCGCTTCCACTAAAACAAAGCAAAGTTTTATTAGTCAATGAGATCCGGGAAGAGTGGGGGGGGGATTAAAGGAACAATTTCATAGCTTGTCTTTCACTTCAATGACAGAGGCATCATCAAGTACAGGAGTACAATTAACAGATGCTGAACATAACCTCTAAATGAATTAGCAGCTTCCTAAACAGCTAAAAACAGTCAAGTGGTCCCAGGTCATCTTCCTACAGTTCCTCCAATCAATTTATTTCTACTTCATTTTAAAAAATAAATTAAAGATGTGTGCAAATACAAGATATGTGAAAATATATGTCATTAGACTAATGCTCTGGGAATCTTTTGACAAAAGGGGAAGTCATGTGAGGATTTTCCTATATGATTTTGCCCCTTTCACCTCTAGAAGGCTCTCCTTAAAAGTTTGCTTGCCTGACTACTGCCACTGAAAAAGCAGCAGCTAATTTGGACCTGTAAAGTCCTCCCATAAAAGAAAGTCATGAAACCTAAATGTTTTGCAGGAGACATGGTCTATCAATCTTCTATTCTGTGACATGTCCAGCAGGACCAGAACACCTCTCTAAAGCCATGACCTTATTGCACCTTGCTGGCTTTTCAAGCTTAAATGCCTAAAATGAGAAAAATTTCCAATTTCTTTCTCTTGATGAAACAGTGAAAAGAGAAAATACTAGAGCCTTAATATTCAGATTTTTAAAGAAATTTTGTGGTCAGTAAATCTGCAGAATTGCAAAATCTCATTTTAAGACTAATTTGGAAAGCATAGGTTATAGAATGTACCATTTTTCTACTATAAGATTATACAAGAGTATTACAGCTTCAGAATTTCATAAATAATGGCATTCATCCCTCAGGGACTGTAAAAGGCTGTTACCAAGTGCTTTAAAATGAATTAAACTGAAGGAGGCAGTTGAATGACTTGCAATTCCAAGATTTATTATCTGTACAACATCCAAAGCAGGGGAAGGAACACCTGTTTCTTTCACCTTTTTTTTAGATGCATGATTTGGAAAGTGAGAAAGAAAATTCACTCCCCTTGGATACTGGGATTGATAAACTGGTGAACATAAAGACTACCAGCAGGTTTTCTGTGACATGATGCCAAACTTTAGGTCATCAGCTCCCAGAACAGACACTTCCTACATTTAGAAACCTAAGGTGTGTAGTAACTTCTAATTCTGTTTTCGACTAGATGGAGATAAATGTTATAATTTAAGCATTGAATTATTTACACTGAGAGTTTGACAAGATTTCATCCCAGAGTAGCTTTTCTACACTTCTGTTCAGATAAAGAATTTTCAATGTTTTTAAAGTCAAAGGGGAATGGGTTCAACAAAAGGGTTTTTTTAAATCTAAGAATCTCATTCTCACTGCTCAGGTTTGAAGATAAACAGGATAAATGTTGACCCTGCAGCAGCTGAGGTTCATGACTGCATGTGTAATAAGTAGAAGCTAAGAGCCAGATGTCAATGAAGTCAACATTTTTCCTTGCTCCAGGGAAAAGGCTGATCACAACTAGAGAAAAAGATAGAGTTCATTGCCTGTTCAGTTTTAATAAAATGTAAATAATCCCTGGTTTAATGATAAAAACCCCATCCATCTTACTGTATATTATACAAAAAGGAGCTAATTGAGCAGTCTAGAAATTTAATCTGTGCAAACCACATGTCCCTTTCCTCATTCAGCTGAAGTTATGTGATATTGAAAGTGAAACAGGAGGAGTCAGTCACTTAAAAGTCTGAATGTGCAGCCTGGTATTACTGCACAGGATCAGAACAAATGTCTTACAGCACAGACAGTGGCTGCTGATAGAACTGAAAGGTCACAGCACCAAATACAGCTCAACTCACTTCCCCATTTCAGTCATTACACTTGTGGGAGAACTTGCAGGATATTTAGATCATGCAAAGAATATTGTCTGCTCTGGGAAATACTGAAGAGTTGGTCTCTTCCTTGAGTTTCAACATTTTAACAAAGAAAATAAGAGGATAATTGTACATTTTAAGACAGGCTTGACAAAGTACCTCTGCGAATTCATTCCTTGAAGAGGTGCTGAAGCCTTAAACCAAATAGCAAGAAGAGATGCGGCAGAAAAAAGTGTATGAGCAAGACATAATTACCAAATACTTTAAAGTATAACTTGAGTAGGGAGTTAGGTTTGAGTTTAGCTGAAAAAAGAAACTAAGGAAAAATTCTTGCCTTGAGTGTCACAGCCATCTGAACTGAAAGTAGTGAATTATCAAGAACTTTTGGACATGACTTTTTCCATTAAAAAAAAAACAAACTGGAAACTGCTTTCAGGAGAAGATCAGTTTTAAAAACGTCATGACCAGAAATGCCAGAAAATGTTTTCTCAAATATTTGCGATTTTCCACTTTGGCAGTTTCAAAATGAAATCTTTTGGTTCTTGAATGGAAATAATTTTTGTTTGAAAAATTCAAGTTATAGAAATTAAAGATGAGAATTATTGGCCAAAGTAAAATTTTAAAACTGAACAAATTAAGAAATGCATCTATTAATTAACTTCTTAAAAGATATTAATGTTTCATTTTGGAGAAGATGTTGATCTTTGTTTTCACTTAGGTGAAAATTGTAAACATCTTTTTAAAGTAATTCTCCTGTGATAAGAAATCCATTTTATATCCAGTTGAAATGTGTAATACAGAATTAGAGAGAATGCACAGAAAGCTTTAGGACTGCTGTGATTTATACTGAATTATACTGAAGAACTCTGTGAGAATTTGTACTCTCCCTGCCTCAGCCATGGCATTTCACCTGTACCTCGTATGCATGGAAATAGGTTTAAATTTCATTGCAATCTGTTTGCAAGCCCTGTTAGGTGAATATTTTTGAAGTTGACAAATTACCTACGTAATTTTAGAAAATAAAAACCATAAAAATAAAGTATGTCAAAGCATATACTTTCATGCATACAAGAAAAGGGAAAGAGAAGCTGAGTTAAGAGTTTTCATAAATTAAGATGAGAATAAGGAGAATAAGGACACAATTTTAATCTAAAAAACAAATAACCTCAATCCTTGTCTGTGTATTCAACAGAAATCAGCAGTTACACAGGTGTGGAACGCAGCTCACTCTACTTTATAATCTAAGACATCAATATCTACAGTGTGTCTGAAGAAAAGGAAGAAATAGAAGAAAGCAAACTGAATGTTTTCTGCAGAGGTCAGCCCTCTGGGGGCTCTCTCAAGCTCATAATTCCAGAGGTGCACAGCTCCAGCTACAGATGATGTGGTTTAAGCAATCAGGTAAACTGGAGTACTCCAGCACTACAGACTGCAGCGTGAAACAGAATTTTCTCTTCTACTTTCAGGTTGATACTTTCTCTCTCCTGTCTGCTACCAGACCTGTTTTTATTTCTGCAGAATTATTTGCAGGACATCTTCTAGTGCCTAAAACACTTTTCAGCAACACTGGGGATATTTCCATGGTTTTTAGTGTAGTAACATACCATTAAACGAAGGGTCTAAACTGAAAAATACCCTTCCTTTCTAGACTAAGATGTATGAAACAAATATAAAAAAAGGAGGATTACACTGCATCCCCTTTCATATTGCCTACATCTTATCAACAGATCTTCCTCTTTTCCCTCTCTGCCAGTGACCCCTCTCCACACAGAAAAACCTATCCCAAGCCAGCCTCTCCTTTTTTGCCCTCATACTCCTCCAGTTTTCTATTTGAGAATATTTTTTTCTCAGTCTTCTATATTCTGAACTTATATTCCCTTAGAAAAAGATTCTGATCTAATTTCACCCTCAGTGACCAAGAATACATGACAATAACGATGGTAAATGCTGAGTGACAGTGTTTTGAATACATCTAGAAAACTAAAACCCAAAAAACCCCCAACAAATCAGGTAAAAAACCAATCTCTGCAAAAAACTGATAATGAATGAATTTCCTAATGCTTTTGAAAAGCAGTCTTGCCATGCCTAGAGATTTTTTAAAGTGGGTATAGTTTTACCTGCCCCAATGACTCTTTCAATACGAATTCTTGAAGGATCAATCTCCTTGGCAAACTCATGGACAGCAAGAGATGGGTCTTCATACGTGTCTGGATCTATGTATGTTTTGAGTCCTGGGAAACGTACTGCAAGAGAGAATAACAGGAATCAAGAACTCCTTGACATTCATGCATTGCAACAATAGTTTTCTTTCTTTTTTTTTTTTTTTTTTTGACTAGGCAATTGAAAGAACTGAAAATAATATATTAAATGTTCCAGGTTTAAAGTTTCAGAACCCAACAGATGAGCTGGTCACTTGAAAAAGGGTCTGCAGAGACATCAAGTGAGGGCTCAGTGATATGGGGAAAAGCAGGGCCTCAAAATTAACAGTGATTGTTACCAAAGCAGTTTATATACTCCCCTTGGCTGCTCCTTGGGCAATTGAGGCAATCTGTCCTTTACTTTGAAAACAGTTGTTTCTAGTTCACTCCTTTCATTTAGGAGTGGATGGCTGAACATCCTGTTTTGCCAAACAGGTCAAATCTTTGAGTTCCTTTTCTCTAAGGATGAGTCCTGGAGGACTGTGCTGCTTTGTTCTCTCCTGATCAGCTGGAACAGCCAGAGAGCCAGGTGCAGGATGACAACAAAAATATCCAAATCCATTTTCAAGATAATTTCTGTCTGTTTCCTTGGAGATGGCCATGGCAGTAGTGGGTCGGTGCCAGATTGCTTTGGCAGGCTCCAGCAAGCCATCATTTTCTGGCACGGCTAATATCCCTTGTGTTCCCGAGTACAGCCTGTTCAAGAACTTGTGTTGTTTCTTCTGGACTATCTGGATGGGAATTCTTTTAGGCTGCTGCCATATCATGATTAAGTTCTGGAAAACTTCCAGTCTGTTATCAGAAGTTGATGTTAATAATGCATCAATTTATCAACATAAAAAGAGGCTTCTGCAGCTGGGTCCAGAGAACTCCTTTAAAAAGAATGAAGCATTTCTCAGCCTTCTTTCTTTTGTCACTTAATAGCTGAGTCTAAAACAGTAATTCCTCTTTATTCTTGGTTCTATGGAGCACATATATGAGTAGAGACTTGCCCCCTCCAGTGTGATGCTGAGATCACCACAAATGAATGGGAAGGCTCTGAGATGAAGCTTTGTGTCAACATGGAATACAGTCATCATTTACCCTGGCCTGAAAGACACTGAGTGAGGCTTTTTTCAAATTCAGTCATGGTCTCAGAGGCATATATCAAACTCTCCAGCAGGAGGGTTTTTGTCTTCTTTCATTTCTGGCCATGTTTGGAAACAAATGACAAAAACATCTTTCTAGGCAGTATACTTTATGGGCAAATGTGCCCTTTTCCTTGACAGAAAGAGACACTTGGCTTGATACAGTGGTGTCACCTGAAAAAGATTTTACTTCTGGTGACTTCTGTGTTGATCACAGCATTTCCACAGATGTTATCAAAATGATATCAAAGGGTATCAAAATTTGATAGCCTTTGTATAATGCCCTTTGACTAAAAAAAAAAAAATTAAATTGCTACTCTAACAGAAAACAGTAAGGCAACTAATTTAAAGCAGGTAGCTAAACTAAGCTATATAAACTAATTACTGCCCGTGGGAGATCACCAGGATTTTCACTCACTGTACTGATCAGTGAGCAGGAACATGAGGGAAGACAACCCATTCCACTTCTTATTTCTTGGGTGGCTGGAAGTGTAGATCCCTAAATCCAAAGAGAACTAGATACAAATAAGTCATACAGTCACCAAGAGAGGAGTTTTGAGGCAGAAATTCAGTACCCAGAACAACTGAGAATTCAAAGAAATATACCTGAAAAACTGCTAAATATTATTAGCTGAATAACAAAAAACCTTTAATAGCTAGAATGCATTTAGTGAAATTGTTCAAGAGAACCTGCAAACAAAAATAAAGACCTTTGATGATGCAGACAGTAAAGAACTACTCAAATAATCAGATTAAAACATCAAGGGCAAAAGCTGTTCAGGAAACAGTGGACATTCTTCATTTAAAACATGATATAGATATTATGTAACAGTGTTCAACTACTTACAGTGTCCATTTTGCAAATGAGCCCTTCTTTTCTCCTCAGATTTCATTTTGGCCTTTATGTACCACTGGCATCTTTCAAGAAAAACACGTGAGGTTTTAAATAAAATACTTGCCATGAATAAAACAGATGTACATTAAGTTTTATCTGCACTTTTACGAAAGCCAAAATCTTTGCATTTGAAATATATATTTACTTATGAATCTAAAGAGGGAGATATGCACAATGAACTGCAAGCAGATTATGTAGAAAGAAAAACAGATTATGGTTGAATGATTAGCATGACAATGACTACCTGAGTTTAAGTTTGATGCAATACTTTATTTTCAAGTTTGACTCCTCCAAAGAATTCTGAATTCTTCAATAAATTATTACTTTCCTGCATTCCTGTTTGCCTACATAGGCCTGTGGTAATTAAACGTTATCCCATTAACTTTTGTATCCAGTGGGTCAAAAAACCTCTCATTTTCTTCATAATAGAATAATGACTTCACCGTGTTTCATGAAAAAAGAAAATATTTTTTCATATCAGGACCACTTTTTTCCTCTTTTGCTGAGCAGCTCTGTGCAGTCTGAGCTGCTGAACACTGCCCACCTGCAAGACTGATAATGCTGATTTAGAGGGTCACACAGCAGGAGCAACTGTTTCAGTCAAGAAAAAACCAAAATATTTGCTCTTGTTCTTAAAGCTCTTCTTCACTCAGTGAACAGCCTAAAAATTACTATTTAGAGGGAAATCTTTTGATTTAAGGCATGGGTAAGGGCTGTAGAGGCACTGAACCCCATGGAGAACAGCAGTGCCTGTGGCCATGTGCTTTGGAGTACAGACATGCAGTTCCTAGACCAGCTTGAAAAAAAATGCCTTGTCCTCTGTGTGAACATTAACGGCGTTATAAAATTAAATAAAAATAACTACAGTCAGTATATCCCTACTTACAGTGGAGAGATATGAGGAATAGGTGAACACACCCACCTCATTTCAGTGGTTTGTTTAAACTGCTGACACACAGTGGGAACAGTCACAAATTCATTCACTGCTACACAGGTGATGATGAGCAAATGAAGGGCAGAAACTCCTGAAGCTGATGTACCCTTGTGGAGGGACTGCAAACCAGTGGATTCTTAGATTCTGTGGAAACCTTGAGATTGAACACCAGTTCACTCACTAAGGATGCCAGTGTCATTTTTAGGAAAACTGAACAACTAGTCTGTAGGGTGCCACCTGCCAAGAGCCCTAAACACAAGTTCTTACACTCCAAGTGTTTGCCCAAGGGAACAGCCGAAGAAACAAGACTTTAACCTTACCCAACCCTCCTAAACATCCATGGGGCCCCAAAGTTTGACTACAGAAGCCAGTGATTAATCACCAGCAGAGGAGTCTCCACATTCTCTGCTCAGGTCTTCATTCTCTGCTCAGGTTGGCTACAGAACAATCGGAGACAAGACTAAATCAGACTGAGCTTTAACATCCCATTTCCTGCAACTGAGCCAAGACCCCAGTCCTGTGTCTTGGAAGTCTCTGTTGCTTTCATATTCCTATCTGCAACTGACAGCCGTGCTTCCTGCTTGCTCCTGGTGGATAACCACTCAGCAAAGTGCAGAGGCAGGTGCTCATTTAACCCAGCCTCTCCACTCTGAATAGGCTCATCAGCAGCCCTGAGACTCGACAGCTCATCAAATTGTTAATTCTAAACAGTGAAGCAGAGCACATCTGTAGGGTACCAGTCCCATTTTTCATGCTGAAATTTGCCTCCAGTCCTAGAGTAAATTGAGTATTTATTCAAAATTTTCTTGCTCTGTCTTCTGTGGAACATGCTCCTATCACTGCATTTAAGCAGCACTTCAAAATGAGTTCATATCTTACATAATTGAAATGGTCCCACTGAGGAAGGCAGTAGAAAGCTAAGAGAATCTCTGATATCCTTAATGTTAGAAAACAGGAGGAAGAAACACAGAAAAAAAACCATTTCCATATTTTTTTTTCATTCCTGAGTTTAGTGATTTTTTTCTAAAGGAAGTGTTTGAGTTATGTTTCAGGATTTCACATAAGGATTCTACACAATCATTTTCTCTGGAAATTTTTCACTGTCTAAATAATTCCTCTCTCTTCTAAAAGACCCTACTGTTTGTCACCTTCTGTAGTAATTGTAGGAATATTTACTTAGCCTGTAGATTATCAAAGGCCACAGTATGTTCCAAGGTTAACTGCTCTCATTACCTTCACCAGAATGTTAGATTTAACTGGTTTTATTATTTAGCAGAGAGAACATTAATTCACATAATGGCAGCTACTGCAGTGCCATATTTAGTTGCTGGGGTACTGCAAATAAAACCTCAGGCTTACACTGACAGAATTTCACTTTCTTTCCAAATCAGAGGTAATGCTGTACCAACAAAACAGATGTGCAATTACAAATCTAAAAGTGCAGCATCCTCTATTGATAACAGCCCTGTCAGGGATGACCATTTTCACATTCAGAAGAGTGAGTGCCACATCTTTTCTCTGAGTGTGAACGGGATCCAAACCAGGACAGGAGCAGTGCGGAATCCTATCTGAGCTCTGGATTTCTTCTGTCCCTGAACCAGGTAAGAAGGAAACTCACAGACAATCCTACTCACATGGAGGCTCTTCCAGCATCTGATTTTTGTGTCTGAGAAGGGAGAGGGGAAAAGGGTAGAGAGGGCCCAGAGCCCACACAAGCCCTGCTACAGATCCTGCTGCATGAGCTCTGAGCCCAATTCCTCTGCCTGAAGGCCCTTATCCATACAGAGCATCAGTCTGTGTTTAGGTTTCCTTGATCCATGGCAGCACTGTGGTGCCACCGGTGTCTCACAGAGGACATGGGGACACAACGGTTTTGTCCTTTTAAATGCTGCTTTGCTTCTTGGTGGTGGAAGGAGGTGAAGCCTGGAAATCATGCCGGAAACACCTGAGGCTCAGGGAGAAAGGAAACAAGGCACCCTGGAAGGAGCTGGGCCTGTGGGAATCTGAGCTTCAGCCAGGACTGATGGTCCAACCTACACATGTCTTTTTTAGCATGTCCAGTCAGAATTTGTGAGTTCACTTAAAACCTTCAGCGTGCAACTCAGCATCTGCCAAAGCAAACTCAGCATCATCACTCAAAGCAAAACACTTTCTCATCTAATTTGCATAATGTCATTATTTGATCCTGATTAACACAGAAGAAAGGTGGACAAACAGCACTGCATTAAAAGAATTTTAAGTACAAGAATGAGGCTGGTTATAAAAAAACTCCACATTGTCCAGCCTGGTGAATTCCCCTGCCAATGCAACAGTACTGCTGCAACATAGATTTAATTGGGATACCTTCAATTAAAAAAAAAAAAGTCAAAAAGCCATAAAACAGAACCTTTAGGAAGGTATTTTCTGTTCACCAGTGGTATCACAGGCATTTTAATGTTTCAGAGTATAGTTTTCCTTAGTTTACTTTTGTCATGTAATTCCAGCATTCTATCTTAACAGATGCAGAAATGTGCACAGAAAATACATATATAATTGTGTGTCACTTTTCCTACAAGTTGAATATAGTGGAAGTAATAAAAAACGGTCCATTCAAGTGCCTTTAGCAAGGTACAATGCCAACCCCAAGACATCAAAAATCCCAAGGATACACCCTCTAAAGCTTTGCAATTGACAGTTATGAGATTTTGTAAAATACACTGTGGGGATCTTTTTTCTTCTTTTTTCCTTGTAATGTCAGAGCCTTGAGGGTGAAGCAGGTATATTGTATTTTTAAATTATCACTCTGTAGGCAAGAGGTCCATAAACTTATTTTTTAAATATCTGAACTATTTTCTGATCTCACATAATTTCTCATTTCCCCAAACAACGTTTTTATGAAAAACAACACTCACAAAAGAACTGAACGAACAGTGCTGAACAAAGAGGATATTCCACTACGTCTAACCCTAATTTTAGCACTAAAAATGTGGTTTAATGACTTAAATATTATTCTTAAATTCTTAATTTTAGATGAGACTGTATGAGAACACTCTTTCAATTACCTGCCAGTGATGAGGAAGAACAAAGTGAGGATGACCAGGAGAGTGAATCCACCAACAGCAGCAGTGGCAATTACAAGAATCTGTCCCTGCTCCGCAGCCATATCAGAAGCTGAAAGAGAAGCACAGAGAAAAGAGGCTGATGCTCCATCCATCACTCAGGGGTTTTGCAGAATGGCTGAAATAATTTCAATGGTCAAATGTTGCAATTTGTTTGCAATCATTTCCTCAGTGCTTAGCAAGGGCATCAGATACAAACACATCTGTGAAGTGAGAAACCACAATCCATGTCCCAACTAGGATGAAGGGGAGAAGATGTTTAGAGGTTTATAAAGTGAGGATTTGTCACTACCAGACACTTGCAATTTACTAAAGTTTGAATACGACAGGATTTTGGACACAAAACTGTATTTTCTCCCTTAGCTTTATTTATCTTAACCCTGCATCTAATTCAGAAGTTCTCTCTATCCCCCTGTCCCAGTGAAGTCAGCAGCAGTGCTGGGTATGTGAGAGATACTAAACTGGGTTCAAGAGGAAGCAAAGCAAAAAACCCACACCTATTGTGTAGCTTCACACACTCTTCAGCATGTCTGGTGTTCAGATTTACTGTCATAAAATACACAGTTTACCATAATATGTTTGGTGATTAGCAACTCTGTAGTGGACAAAAAAAAAATTAAATTCTTAGGCATCTTGTTTTTCTCTCTGCTTTTTGTAGCAGAGTTTAGGAATTAAAATAGATCACCTGAAATTATCCAGTCTCTGGACACTTCCTCTTTTTGTTAATTTATTATGTATAAAATGAAATCTTTACATTGACAGTTTACCTACTCACAGTCCAGCTGGTCCTCACTGTCCAAATTCTACATGAGCAGAAAAAGAATTAGGCTCATTTTTTCCTCTGTCTCCTGTCTTGTGACTCTGAAGTTTTATTTGTTAAACTCTGCTACACTTGAACATTTACACCACACGATGTTTACCCAATTCTCACTTTCTATTTCCATGGGAAATAAAACATTGTTTTGAAAGGAGACTAAATAATTCTATTCAATGACTTCTGAACACACGAGTAAATACAGAAAAGAAAATAATTTTTACATCAGGGAAGCAACTTTGATTTGATGAACTTGCAAATTGTTCAATAAGCAAAATCTTCAGCTTTCTTCAGGCACCAGGTGATTAAAGCTTAGGGAAATCACCTTGGCTGCTGTCTAGAAAACTCAGCAGGCTATTTTCCCTCACTTTGCAGCTGATGAAGCTCAATGCAATGCACACATTGCTATCCAAAGCCTCACAAAATGCTGTTTCCAAGAAAAGCATTTGGCTTCTGAATAATATTTGTGTGTGGCTTAAGAACTCGTGGTGTAAACTGGCTTTGCAAGAGTAGCAAAGCAAATAAAACCAATAGTAGCTTATGTCAAATTTTCAGCAAAAACAACTTGTCACATTTCTGCCATTAGGTTTCTGTCCATATAATTTTATGGAAGCATGCACAGGCAGTAAATTACAGGGCATTCAGTATCTGTGGTCAGACAAGTTAAATATACACATCTTCAAATAAATGATGGAGCAAATATTGACTGAATAGTTAAATGATATCTAGTGATGTTATGGGAGTGGATTCCAGCTCTGTGTTACCTTCCACAAGCTCAGGCTTAGTTGGAAAAATACAACATCACACAAGTAACAATGCAAAGGCCGAACCCTATTTTTGCACTACTGGGAGCTGTGCTAAATGTGGCAAAGATTGTTACAGTCAGGCATGGTTTGAAGCTGTACACAAGAAAGTTTCAGAGGAGTCCTTCTTGCCCATCTCTGCAGTGGAAGGCAGAGGACAAACTGCACCTCTCCTTTTGTTTTTAACAGGAAAAAGATGTGTGCAAAAGTAGTGAATTTGGCAGGAGGAAAGCAAAACACATGCTCAAAACTAACAGAAAAGTCAATTTGTCAAAAGACAAATTAACTGTGACTTTTTCGACAGACATTCACTGTCAAGGGAACAACCCCGGAACTTTCCTGGTGCAAATGTAGGGACTGACTCCACGGCCCAAAGAAGCACCTGCAGCTATGGAGATGAAGATGTGTCCTGGATCATTTCTGCTGGATGGAGCTGATATTTTTTGGCGTTCTAGCTAAAACAGAAACCAATCTACCCATTTAATAACATATATTTTCTATCAGGAACCAAAGTCACATTAATGAAAGGGAGAAATTCCAGACTGATTTAAGTTCTTTCTGCCTATAAGCAATATGATTTTTAGCTGAGACTGTACCTACTTAAAATGTGATCATTCTGTTTCTCTTGTTTGTATTTTACTGTGTTGGCAGAGGTGCCATATTTGAATACAGTAGGATTTTGTTTTTCATGTAGCTAAATCACTACAAGGAGCTTTCAAGCCTGAAACTTCCAGATGACCTTAATTTACTTGTCAGATAAAAATGTCAAATGACAGACAAATATAATTGGAAAATGTGGATTTGTTAAAAACTGACAGAGAGGCAGGTAAGGCAAAATGATGGAAATACTTATTTTTGCTTGAAGTGATCCCTCAATAAAATCAATAAAGGCGTAGTGCAGTGAACAACACAGATATAAGCACACGAGTATGCACATACACAGATTTATTTATCACATCCAGCTAAAAGATTCCACAAGAAACTCTTTAGGCAGTGAGAAGACAGTAATGAAGGACTCTCAATACCTAGAATTTTTACAGCATTTTGCCATTCTAAATTAAATTCTATGTGTCTCTCAACCTCTCTCCTCTTTTCTCATTTCTCCAGCTTTCTCTTAAGGTAAAGTTCATGTTGTAAATACTAAGAGCTTTAATTGTTTCTGTTGTGCATGTTCTTGAATACTTTTTGTCACTTCCTAGTTTTCCCTCCTTATTTTTCCTGTGCATATTGGTATGTGACCCTGTGTTTCTCCTCAGAACTTCTTGATTATGCAAGACAGAAAAACTCAGTTTAAAAAACAACTATGGCAGCTCTGTAGTGGACGCAAGTTGCAAAGTCAAGCAAGTTCCTGCATTCCTCATTTCATCTCTTTGTGTGTGCATATGAGAGTGATGCATTTAATCATAGAAGTACACAGTGTTTTCTTCCAGAATCTCATTTGTTGGACAACATGGCCAGCATTCCTATAGCTAAAATCAATATTTTGTTGTCTCTACACTGTCCAGGGCACCTCAACTTTATCAGAAACCATGAGCAGAGCTAAGGGAGCTTAGCACTTCTCTAACTGGGCTGACTGTTTAGCTTGGTACTATGTCTCATTCTCTCTACCTGTCTGCTCAATAAGTTCATTTTGGCAGAAAACATACTTAAAAAATGAGTAGCTAAAACAAGGAAAAGGGAGAATTTATGACTTATCCCAGATGTTTCAGTAGTATAATGTTTGGGTGGCAACACTCTTCAAGCACATTTTACCTGCAACTGATGTGACTAGTCAAAGTGATGACCGGATTTTAGAATTGCAGCATGGATCATACATACACCCAGGAGCTTATTATCCAGATAAACTCTTCGCTGCCATTGCTCTTCATGCTTAACTCACGTTATATGCCTGAAATTATATTTAAAGTTTCTAATTGCATTGTTCCAGCTTACTTGCTTAACACCATGCCCAGAAATCCCTTCTGCATCCAGCATGGTGTCAGTTCTGCCCCTACAATCCACTCTCTACATCCATGCCCAGTCTCAGCTTCTCTCTGGATTCCTCACCCAAATGTATGGAGGAAGAGCTGCACTTTCCCTCCTCTCTGGGCTGAAGGGAAATGTCCTGAGGCTTCATTTCCTCACTGGGCAGACTGGAAAAAATGGTGCAGATGTTTTAGTCACAGTGCAAGAGGCTGAAAGACAGAGAGAATCCTTCAGCTCTGCTTACTTCTTTTTCTTTGAACAAATTTCTCCAAAACATTTTACAAGTTTGTGTATTTGGTATAAAAGAGCTGGAAGCCCTAACGACATCTCACTTCTGTCTCTCAGCTCTATCCTTTCGTTACTTCAATTTGACATGTATCAGGCAGCAGACCCTCCAGCAGACTGAAAGATAAAAAAGTGACAGAAAGACAGCTAGACTGATAACAGTGAGTAGCTGTAAGACAGATAAGTCTGGACACTGAGCACTGGAGCTCTAATAGACAGGAACAGGCTGTCATGCGGATTTACAGGGAATCACAAACAACAGTCCTTAAGAACAAAAGGTAAGAAAAACACCAAGCCTCATTAGGGCAACCTTTACATTTTCACAAATGAAAATGTAGTTCCTGTGCAGTTCCTGTGCAGTTCCTGTGATGCAGTGAGCTGATGGGCTCCAACCCAAGGGAGAAGGCAAAGGAAAGGTGATCTTAAAAAGGACTTTCATAAGGAAAAATCAATGCTGTCACTAGCATAAGTAGGTAAAACATTTTGGTGTCTATTCACTTGAAAAACTTTCTCCCAAGTTAATGTTTTCCCCTAACATTCACTTCCTGGGCAGTGGATAAATGGAAAGCCCGTGCAAGCAGTTTGAGATCCGAACAAGGATGTTTGCTCTTGGCTAGGAAATGCAGAGGAAAAGTGAAGTCTCTGGGTTTTCTGGGCACATACAGTAGTGCAATCAGATAGACCAAAACCAAATGTGAAGAACAAATGGCTGCAAATATTAAACACAGTAAGGAAATACTCAAAGATTAAAATACGACATTCTTTGATATCCATTGCTGACTAATATCGAATGAAGAGGAGGTTGAGGCAGAGGTGGGGAGAAATCAAACAAAGCAGTTTCTAAATATGTATCAGATATATGTAATCTGATTTGTTTGTTTCAACAAATAATTCAATTTACTATTGTCAAAACATAAAACATTGTAAAAAAAAGAAACCAACTCAATTTTGAATTGGTAATTCAGTTTATTTCTAAAAATCCTAGAGATGGCTTCTCTGTCATGGCAGCCTTGCTGCATGATTTGAGGATGAAAAGTTAAAGGTAGATTTTGTGGATGTGGGAAGAGGGAGAAGAATGTGAAAATTCAGCAGAATTTTCTGGCAGTACACAAAAATCACCATCTGAGACTATGGGAAAGAAATTAAACTTATTGATCCATCAAGATCGGGGCTTCAGCCAATTATTTTTCCACAGTCTTCAACTTTATAAAACACCTAATCAGGTATTACATTAGTATTTCTGAAATGTTTAAGTTTTTATTGTTAATAGTTTAAAGTATACGAAGTTTGCATTGCTTTTGGATTAAATATCATCGTGTGCTCACGTTTATCACTCTGTTCAGCTCAAGCACAAAATAATGCTGCACAAATGCTACCTTGCCCCTTAGGTCCCTTCCAGAACATTTCACTTCCAGATTCTTTTTTCCTAATGATGGGAAGGCGAGGAAAATATCCTTGGTTTTAGAACAAGCCCTGCTTTGGCATGAAAACTGCCTAAAAGCTGTAAATTGTTCAATATTTTACAAATTCCTCCGGGCAGAAGGGCCTCTGAGGTAACCCTGCAAAAAAACCACTTCTCTGGGAAAAAAAAAAAAAAGCTTTGAATCATTAATTAAAAAAAAAAAACAAACAACAAAACCAACCAAAGGAAAAAAGTCTTCCATAAACAGCTGGTTAAAATAGAGGGAAAAAAACAACTGAGAGGGTAACAGTCAGAGATTAAAGCATATTTGCCCTAGGACAAATGTTTTTTTGTTGTCAGAGCACATTTCATTCTCTGTTAGGAAGGACCAGAGTGTTTTTGTGGTGACTCAGATAGCTGGTAATTCTGACAGATAAAAGCAGGAACTACAAGTGAGGTTTATGCTCCAGTTTATAGCCCCAGCAGTGGCACCTGTGTGTGTGCTGGAGTGTATGAAAACCTGCCAGCTCTGCTACGAGTGTTTTGCCTGTAAGGTTCTGAAACAGACTGAATAAAATGGCAACAAGAAACACAGTCGCAAGTGGTGGTTGCTGTGCTTTGGAAAGGTTTCACATTTCCCAGCTGTAGCCTTTGAGCTTTAACTGGGGGAGAAATGCCTGTCAGCATCCATTCATCCATCCCCGCTTCCTTGAAGAGAATTTTTCTGACTATCCTAGGAAACTCCATTTCCTATCATAAAGAAAATACAAATTTTACTCTTTTGGATGCTCCACTTGCTTGTCTTTGCAGCAGGGAGAAGAGTTCAACAACAGAGCTCCCAAGCCGTGGCTGCCTCAGTCTGTGGGTCAGTAAGTGAGGGTGAGTCCCAAAAACCACAGCATTTCTAACTAACTTTTTCCATTGCTGCTGCAGATTTGGTCTTCTCTCTCCCTCATGCACCCCCTCTAGCAATCACACCAAAATGCTTCAGTGCTCCTGGTAATGATGCATCTGTTTTATCCTTTGTAACTGAAGTGACACAGGCAGTGTTTCACCCAGCACACCAGAGAAGGCAGGACGCTGTCCTGCCAAGGGCAGTGTGTTTAGGACATTGATATACACATCTCACAGCTGATGAACCATTAATTTTCTATAATTAGTCTGTTAAAGAAAAACCCTAATTTTTGACTGCTCACTTTACCGCTATCTATTATCAAATTCTCAATATTCAAGCAGGGTAAATGGAATAACCTTGGATGTTACCTGCAGCTGGTCTGGGAATTCTTCTCTTCTATAACATGTACAATTGGCAGAGAGCTGAAGGATGTTGCCAACTACGGTCAATTGAGGAGCATTTTTATCAAACACATGACTTAAAATATTTTTTGTTATTTTCATGAGAATGTCGGTTGGTAAGAGTTTCTGCTGACAACATAGACTTTAAAAACACCCTATTCTTCCCAGCCTTCTCATGAAAATGTTAATTTTGAGTTGATTAAAATCTAACTGAAAGTCCACAAAAAGTAATTGCAAAAGTGGAATTTTCAACAAGTAACTTGTTTCTAGTGAGCAGGGATGGAGGGAGCTGCAATAGTCTGCCTTGGCCTAATATTATTTGCTATCCTTCAGAATAATTGAGAAGAATACATTAAAAAAATCAGCAAATTTTTAGCTGAGCTTCACACTGCCAGAACAGTAAATGAAGAAGAGAAATTCCTATATAGCTGGACTAGGACTGGTTTGTAAGACCGATGCAGGCCAGCAAGCGACAGTTAACATTCACGGGTACTAATAAAATTAGGCAGCCCAAATCTCAACACAACTCTCCCAAATCTCTCTGTGTAAATGTAAGCCAGTATCTTGAAATACTGACATAACCATTGCTATATTCTATTTATTCAGGTGTGTGAAACAATAGCGCTAATTTAGGCACTTAGTTTTAGACTTAGAAGTAAAAGAAATCAGAATTATTGAGAGGTAAATGGTGTTAAGGTCTGTTTACGGCATCATAAACAGATTTATTTTTCCGGTTTATTTCAGTATCAGGTTTAGCTCTGATGTTATACTTAGAAAAGGATGTTAAAATTTAGCTCACCATGCAGCCCAAGGGCCACTTGCATCAGTGCACTGAAAGGGAGAAATGGCGCTAGGATGGAGATTCCCTCAATACCAATGGAGGAAACACCACTGGAACCACAGTCTTCCTCATTTAGATGGACAAGTGACATTTTCACAATTTGAAACCTCATAGAGGTTTAAATACTATTATCTTTTTATATGAATTAAGCCTCGTATTTATTGCACCAAAAGATACAGACAAGATCTACTGAAATTCTTGAATGCGCCCAAGCGCTCAACTCCTATTCAAACCAATTGGCTTAAGTACCCAGAAAATTTTAAAAAGTCCAATTAGGCATTAAGCACTTGGAAATCTATCCCTGATTGATTTTTGAAATACAAGTTAAGAAGCAATGAAAATGGAACACAAATCCCTGGGTGCTCTTGGAAGCACTTACACAGTTTTGAGTCTGTACATTAGCTTAAACAACTTGAATTCTAAAACACTAATGAAAAACACGGTATACATAATTGGCTAATTAAAGTAATTTAATTAATGAGTGTTTTAATGTTGTATCTACTACACTAATTTTCTCTCAAATACATGTAAATACTTCTTTTTATGTTTCTTTGAACATGGAGGGCAACACATGACCTAAATATAAAAATGTTGAGAGCATGAACATCACACATGAAGCCTTTTTGCATATTTTGTAGGAATAGGAAGGCTTCTTGCTTCTTACTGCCAAATTTAGTAGGTTTATTGGTTGATGGAAATACATATAAAAGTTTTCAGATTTATTTGTGGAGTCTGGGAGCACTGACAACTACAGAGTGAAGAGTCCATCACTGGGAGCTTGTGTGAAGCTGCTGGACTTAGGTAAAACCTGGCTAAGGGTAGTTCTAGATGTCAAGAGGCAGGACTTCTAGAAAGAAAGAAAGGATCAGAGAATCCTAGAGTATCTGAGCTTGGAAGGGACCCATAAGGAAATTTTATGGAAAAAAACATTCCTTCAGCTGCAGCAATGGGTTAACATTTCTATTTGCTGTTGTAAATCCACAAGTGTGAGTCTGAGGCTTGTTTTTTATCACATAGCAGTGGTCATTTTGTGATAAGCAAATGGTATGGGTTCAGTCATTCAAACTCCCAATGTCTAACTGGTTTAGAATTAGATGCTACTTCTATTGTATTTATTTTTTTTCCTTCAGTGAAACTTACTTTCATCTCCAGTTTCAAATTCAAACTTCTGGCTATAGCCGCTGTATCCTGCTGCCGTCCTGACTCTGATATGAAATATATACTTGGTGGCTGGCTTGAGACCTGTGATGATAACACTTGGAGCCTTGGACCTTGTGGAGGAATAGCTGAGCTGCTCATGCTCCTGAGGGACAAAAGAGGGAAGAAATGATATCAAGTTGAGTTGAACAAACTTCGCAAAAATGATATAACAGAACTGAAGCTCCATATTCTTCTCATGAATGTAAAATGTGTTTATAAAAGGAGGTGCAGGTATGGATTTCTGTACTTTGGTTCTGTGCTATAGTCAGAATGCATGATATGGCCTTGACTTTTAGATTTCAGGTTTTTTGTCTTTAACCTTGCATACAGACATGTTTTTGTGACTTGGGTTAGTAACCAACCCAACCGTAGTCAAACCAACATGGAATTAGTACAAGACTACATCCACAGAAGAATGGCAACTAGAATGGCAGCTCATTATTTTTGCACAATGGACAAACTAGGAGGTCAGTAAACACTACCAAGCTGTAAAATAAAGATGTGGGAGTATTCAAATACCCGCTACTCACTTCTACCCGCAGGTAGTGCCAAAATGCCGGCGCTATCCGTGGGTAGACCTGTGGGTAAAAGAAAATAGGAATTAACTTTTTCTTTATGGCCTGTCAACTTCGAGCATGGTTCAACTGCTTCACTGCTGCTGAGCTCAATGTCTGTTTCCAGGTAGCTGTAATGTAGCCATACATGAAATTCACTTTGAAAGTCCATAAGGAGAAACACTCCGTGCAAAAGTCCCCTGTTAATCTCCGAGCAGTTGATCCTGAGCAGCTGCTGACAATTCCTGAGTCTCGCAGAGATCCCTGAGAATTATGGTCCCTGGGAATTACCACTGCAGACCAGCTGCTCTAGTATGGAGACCACACACATCGATTTCTGTGCATAAACGGAGCGCTGCTTTGCTAGACAGGTCTTGGATGATACTTTTAACATGACAGGATGACTTGGAAGAGGAACATTTATTCCCTGTCATTAGTTACTTGACAAACCAGTAATCTGTAATATTTTATGTCGTGCCTTAAGGCTAGCTTTACTCCCTTGGAGCAGGATTTGTCTCCAAACTGAGCAGGAATGTCCTTGGCATGTGCTTAACATTCCAACTGTGACACCCACAAGGCACCATATAAGTTTATGATACCATGCAGTGATATTAGAACAGGTCTAAGTTATTTAAAGGGTTCTTCCAGCCTGTTCAGAAGGAAATCTAGTTCACAGATGAGATATAACCAGGAGAGGAATAGGTTTCAGTTAGGTTCTGTTGGACTTTTAACCTCTTCTGAGCAATATGCACATACTTTTTGTATAAAACAAACAGTTTTATATAAAACATGCTGAGTTAACTCTAGCCATGTGTAACAAATCACATTAGCACAGGGCAGCAGGTGGATCACTATTCCCCCAGTAGGAATACAAGGAGATGGCTGAGAAAACCAGATTAAAAAACAAACACACAGAAGCAACCTAATGATTCTGTTAAGGGAAGGAGCAGGAAGAAGGCAACAATGATCAATATAAAAAATAACTGCATTTAACTTGCACTTCAAACAGTGGAAATAATTTGAGAAACTACAGTAAGAGGAAGTATTGATTTGTTCTACAGTCTGTTACCAAAATTTGAAGCGGTGAGGAGCATGTATTTAAATTGAAACAGTAGGATAAAATGTACATGTAATCTTATGGATAGAGACTATAATTAATATACCATCTAATTACTTTAAACATAAGACTTCTCCCAATTGCTTGAAATGTTGTAACTTCAATTTGAACAGGTTAGCAGGTTTTAGACATACTTTTTAAAGCATTTCAGAAAATAGCTATTTTCTTCTGACAGAAAGCCTACTTGCTTGAGTGACAGATTTTTTTTTTTTTGTGGTTAAGCTTATTTCAACTTGAAAAATATCAGGTATGTGAGCAAAAAAAGGTGTAACAAGTTAATAGTCAGATTTGTAAGGAAATAGAGAACTTCTACTCATCCAAGGGAGTTTTCATACTACTTTATGGACGGTTCACAAACATCCAGTGTGTCATAAACAGCTCTAATTTCTGTTCTATGTTATATGCGCAACTTTCAGGGACTTTAATGTGTAAAGGGGATGTATAACGTAACACATAACTTGGCAAGGGTATGCACACTTAGAGAACCCAAGGCTTTTAATTTAGTAATGAAGCTGCTAATCAGGGTAAATCCCTGCCCAAAGAGACCAAGTCTTTACACACAAGTTATCAACCAGCTCAAAATCTATCTAAGAATTAGAGAAAAAACCCCAAATCAACAAACACCTGATTCTGCACTATCCTTAGACCACACTGAATCATTTTTTTGGAATGATGTCTGTGATTTTACCTGCTAAATACAAAATCAATACAAGACTCTGTTTATCCACTTCAGTCCAGGTAAAGACATGACTTCCAGTGAAGGAAAGATCTCGGAAATCTTCACTGCAGATTATGTAAACAGCAAATGCTCGTTTTTTACAGGTATTAGCATGATTCAAAGTTGTAGTGAGTCCTGTGTGCTCTGTCTGTCTTGGCCCATAGATGGGCAGTGACTTTACACTCTGGAATGCTCTGGAAATTTTTATTTAGATTCTGTAAGCTAAGGATGAGACCAGCACCTAAGGGATTTCACTGTACAGTGTAATAGTTGCAAACCGTTTCTTTTCCCCACACTACTGCTTGAAATCGAGTCCTAGCATTTAACAATGTGCTTGTTCTGACCTGCTGGAGAGATTGCAGAGAAAACCGATGGAACTGTAAAAAGAAACAGGGTCCTTCAGAGGAGGATGGAAATGGAAATTTTGTCAAAAAATCAGTGGAGATTCCCCAAGATCCAATGACAAGATTTACTCCCTGAAGCCTGCAGAACAAGGCCAGTGGCAGCAAAAACTGGGAATGACTTTTGAAAAAGAAACAATCTGAGCTATGTCTCTGGCTAACTACTGCTCGTGTAAAACATACATTTGAGATACACTGGCCCCATACCCAGGGGTGTGGACGGCAGTCAGCAAGTATAATTCACTAACTGTAGTTGGTCAAAGACAGTGAGCGTGACAAGGGCTGTGATAGCAACATCTAATCAACAAAATGGGTCCCTCTGGGGCTAACAGCAACCTCCCGAGGAGCAGCCATCACTGCCCGTCCCTTCTGGAAGGTATTTTGGCCACCTCCAGGGGTTGTCTGGCTTGTTGCTTCCTCACCACCTGCCTGGGGCTGCCTGCAGGAAGCCTTGAAGGGTCCCTTCTTCTTGCCCTCCCATCTCCTTTCTTCTTTCTGCAGCCTCTTATGCCATCCATCCCACAGACTGAAAAATTATGTCTGGGAGCACACAACCTTAAAAGTAATAGTGCTGTCATATGGGGAAGGGGGCAAGATTTGTTAGTGCACGTGAAATGGAGGAAAGGGAACCCGTCACCTTGGTTTGAGAACAAACTTCAGAAGCTCGAGGAAAAAGTTGCTCAAACTCAAGACAAAATGATTCATAGCTGGAAACTTCACAGGGCTGGATTGTTTTGCACAAAGAATTCAGCCTTTCTGGACTGGGTTCATACATAAGAGAACTCTCCAAAGAGTGGATGCTTTTGCCACTATTTCATTCTCTTGGCAACTGATCTGCAGCCTACCTGGAAAGCCAGAGCTTTCCACAGAAATGCAGTCTGAGGTTGATGGGGGATGGCTCTCAAGGCTGGCCACTCCTTGTGCCATGATCTTTTCCAGGAAGGCTAAACATGGACACAGAATGAAAAAATACAATTCTAGTCTGCAGACAAGTACGGAGTGCTTTGGCTTATTTTTGCTACAGATCCTATGCACTCACTTTTGCAGGGATTCTGGGTTCAAAAAGTGAATTTTAAACTGAAGGACTTAGATGTACTTCCTGGATGTTAGCGCATGATTTTCCCAGATCCTGCTTTCATGTTGTGGCAAAATATAGATATATATCAACCCACTTAGCATGCACCCTATTTTCCATCAAAAGGAAGCATGATTTTGTGTGCTAGAAGGGTCTATCTCCTGTGACAGATCTCTGACCTAGGCAGAGAGAGAGCCAGGATCAATGGGAAATGCCAAGGACTACATTTATTCTGTACTTCTTGATAACTACAGAGAGCTACTACAAAATCTGAAAAATAGAAGATTCACTGATATGGCTGTCCCTCCCATGGCACATAAGAAGATAATATATAGCTGGCCACTACGTATGGTGCAGTGTTCACAAAAAGGAAAGGGAAAAATGAAATGCTCTGATCCTCTAAATGAGTATCAGAGCAGCATTTGTGATCTTAAGAGGGCACACGACTCACAATAAGCAGTTCTGAGAACACAGGGGCTGAGAGGTCAAACATGAGTTAAAGGAGTCTATCTAATATAATATACCCATATAACTACGAGACACAATCTGATATGAGGAAATTCATAAGTCCTCTTGCATAGCCTACTGCAAATTTATCTTGGTGAAAATCTGTAATTAAAACATAAATATAATCCAAATGCAAGCGATGCCAATGTAATTACACAATGTAACACCAAGTCTATGACTATTGAAGTTAAACAGAATTATAATATGAACTTTGAAAATGCTATCTCTGTTTCTAAGGAAATTGTATTTTTCTTACTTTTTGTGTGATTCTTCTTGTAAAGCGACTCAGTTCTGATTATGAGGGACAGTGTTCACAAATCCATGACAGTTTGTTCTGTGCATGAACAGGAAAACCTTTCAGAATCAAATTCTTTCCTGCAGCCACCTCTGCCTGACTATCTGAACCTATATCTATCCTAATTTTATACTTGGCTTTATAGATAAGGCATTTTTTCATAGCTAAAGAAACAGACTGGCTGAGTGGAAGGCTCAATGGTGCTAATGGTCTAAGACTAGACAACCTAATTTAATGGAGTAGCAGCATCAGAGGATAAATATTAATGAAATTTCTGCTTTTGCAGTGCAGCAGAGTAGCATTCAATATCCAGATGTTCTATTATTGTGATGATTATTACAATTTTTCTCATATACTTAAAAGAAAGGGGATTCCCCCAATAACATTAACAATTGTAAATAAATAAATAAACTTTCACATGCCACACCTGTGTGAACAAGTTGCTCTCTCATTTTATTCCCACCTTAGTACAGACGAAAATAGCACGGAAATCAAGACTTTGTGGACACATATAAGAAAAATATTGATAAAGACTAACCAAAATGGGATGACCTTTAATCAGTTTAGACTCCTATGGACATCAAAGAGTTTACATTCTGATGTTATAGGTGAGAGAAAGATTATATATCTCAAAATCTTTAGTGCAAAAAAAAAATAATAGAAGTTAAAGCTGAAATGCAGAATTTTCCTTATAGTGCTGAAATAACCTTTAAAAGATTAACTTTACCAGTAGAGCACTGATAAAATCCTGGCACTTTCAGGCATACAAGATCTGTCACCATTAATATTTGAGTGGCAAAAAGAGACACGGCTCTAATCAAAATAGTATCAGTCCTTAGTTTAGCAATTTAAAAAGATAACCAAATATAATTTTCTATAATTTAGAATATATAGTGGGAGCTATATACTCTTAGTCTAGCTTTTTTTATGAATGACAATGGAGGTATTCAGCTCATTCAGTCTCACAAGTAACAAAAGTCTTCTTAAACTGACCCTAGGGAAAGGGATTTCCAAACCTTCTTCCAGATAAAACAGACTTATTGTGTACCCACAGCTTTCAAGTGTGTGTGTGTGTGCAGAAAGAATCCAGAGAGAGTAACTGAATTTACTATCAGCTGCTTGCAAACACATTTTCTAGTTTATATCTATTGTCCTGCAACATGAAAATTCTGTATTAAGCCACATAATCCTGCCTGTGCTTTTCAGAGCACTGTTAACTAAAAGAAGTACTAATAGAGATTAAATCTATGTACCACAGGCACCAGGTCTTATCCTGTACACTGAAGCACAATGTCAGAGCTGAATAAGCACCACATTAAAGTAAAGAAGATTTGGAGTTTCATGGTTCAGACACTATAAATGTTTAAATAAAAGCATCAATAATAAAAAAGAATTTTTTATGAGACCATTTGATCACATCTTTTCTCCTTCCTAGATACATCAGTCTGAGGAACACACACAATGTGACCTACAGAGGAAGCATCATTATTTTAAAGGAATGACCACAATTCTGGACGACACCAATTTTTACTGATCATAGCTCAAGTCCACTGTGCAATGAAATCTCCAAATTCTTCCTCACTTTTCCCATGGGATCAGCTACGCTGGCACTCCATAGTCACCTGAACTTTGATGCTGTGATGCACATTAGGATAACACAGTAGTTAATTACTAGGTATAGTCATTAATTGATTAATCAGTTCAAATAGAATCTATTAAAGACAAATAACATCAAACTGTGGAGTTTGTGCTTACTCTCTGTGATCAATAAAAAGAGTCCCCACAGCTTTAATTTATGGAAACTGTCTCTGATTTATACAGGCCATAGTCCTCTCACAACAAATTTTCCCCCAATAATTCTCAAAAATTGTTTTCTTTCTCTGCAATAAAATATTTTTGTAATACAATTTCTGAATGCCTGTTGCCTCTAGTCGTAGATTCTTTTTCACCTTACATAGATTGTTGTAGATAAAGAGTAATTACACTGACATCAATAAAATTAACTACACAAGTGAAACTCAGTGTCTGTCTTTTAAAGCTTCTTTATATTCACTGATTTGGTGCACGATTTTCTCCTAGAAAACTATTTTGACCTCTAGTACATCAGTTAACAGGAATGCTGGCTGTAATACTTGGAAGATTTTAGAGAAAAGGTTCATAGGTTCAAAAACATGCTTCTAGCATTAATTACTATCTGACTACAATCTGATCAACAGGATTAATTAAATTTTTATTGTAACTTAGAATGGTAAGAAAAATTACAATAACAGAACTAAAAGTAAAAGATACCGTTCAGATTCTTAAAAAAACCGCTCTTCCTAAAACCCTTGTATCTCTGGTTTTCAGCTGAAGAAGAAAGTTAGAGTAAATTTAGAAGTGATTGCAAAGATCTGAGGACCAGTCTGAACTAAGTAGAAAATTGTGGCAGCAAAAAAGCAGGGCCATAGAGAAAATTATCAGTGGCTCTAGTGTTTGCTTCAGAGGAGAAATCTGCAGCACTTAAAGGCATCAGCCCCTACAGGCTGTAACTCGCTCCCTTCCGTCCCCGGCCTCCCTCATGATTAATCTGAGATGTAACAGTTTGGGGAGCTGAAACACTCAAGTGTCCTTTACCTGTTTGGCCATTCAATATTTTATATTTTGATTGCCTGTCAGTCAGCTCATCACTTTCTCCATATATAAAGTGAAGCTGTCAACATGAAAAGGGGAAGAACAGATAACCAATCGTACAAAAATATAGAAAGGTCAAACCCCAGACAAACTTCACTTTAATTGGATTATATACTTGGAAAGGCAGAAATGAGTTGATGTGAGGTGAACCATGAAAAGCAGAAAATTAAATGAGGAGAGAGATGAGGACAGGGAGACTCTAAAACAGTGTTAAAATTCTCGCCAGCACGGGGAGGTGAGGGGTGGGCAGAGCAAAAGCTGTGTGGTTCACACGCTGGGCCAAGTGGGACTGCCAGGTGTGAAGGCAGCAGACAGGACACAGCTTATTGTCCTGACAAGGAGATTAAACTGAAATAAAAACAGGCCTGTGCCTTAAGTTAGGGATGGAACAGGGTGCAATCCAGCATATAATAAAGGCAGCTGGAGAACATGGCCTGCATTGTCAGATGAGCACAGATATTAAGTCCCATCTTTCTGGCAGTAATGAGCTACTCTGATAACAGTTGGTTGCTAATTAAAAATATTTACCAGTGAAAACCTCTGCACCAGGATCTCCAGAAGTCTCTCTAACCTCAGCACATAAAAGTGCCAACCTCTCCAGCTGCCTTGAAGATTTTTCTTATTTTTCCACTCATTTTGATTTTCTTTTCCACTGCACTGTCTTTTCCAGTTGGAAAGAAGCAGGAAGCTACTGCAAGCATGAACTAGATTACTAAAGGTAAAATTCAACTCCAGTAGTACTCAAAATTCTCCTTTGGACAGTAAAGCACAGTTTCTCCTGGGATACCTAACACTAAGATTTACTTCATAAAGATATAGTAAACCTGCTGACAAATACAGTGCAACAGGAGACAGAAGCAATCCTGAAAATTTGAACACTGGAAGGGTTCTGTGACTTTCTTTACTGTGAAACAAGCCCAGAGGAGCATGGACATACAGCCATTGGGCTGATTCCCAAGTCATTCCTTTGGTGTATGAGATTCATATTTCACAATTCTGAAAGAGGTCCTGATGCCACTGCAGACTTGACACTCAACACTGGCAGTGCAGGTTCCTTCTCCCCATGCTCACCTTCAACACTCTCCCAGAGTCCAGCAATCTGCAGATTAGTGGCTTTCCGAATTAACTAAATTTGCTTCATTGTGTTTTACAGCTCATGGACTTTTCTTTCATGAATCGCCTTAATTACTCCTTGAACCTATTTTGCTTGTGGCTTCCAAAACATCCCTAGACAACAAGTTTAATTACAAATTGTGTTTAAAAAATACTGTGGGGATTTTTTTTTTTAATCTGCTTCCTGATTATTTTATTGAATACGCTTTAGTTTCTTGTCTGCAAGAAATAGGAAACAATCACGAATATCAGTGATTTGTTCAGTCAATTTTAGAATATCTGTGTATATCATAGAAACAGTACTTCTAGTTACAGATGGGAAGTAGGTCACTGGATAACGAAATATTTAAATTGAAAATGCAAGACCCTGGAAGAAAGATGACAAAAAGGGACAACTCATGTGATGTGAAAAATCTGCAATGCAAAAAGTCACAGCCCAAACACCTGAAGGTCTCTAAGTTGCTGAGACATGGGGCAGGCAATCTTCTCACACCCAGCATTATCAGCATGGGTAACATCACAGCTGTACACACAGAACTGCTGTGTCCCTTCACGGCAGAACTCAAAACTCTGGTGATCCTATTTCCTACTGAAGTGTGAAGGCAATTTAAATGTAAAGAAGCATCTTGCAAGTGAAGTGGAGCTTCAATACAAGAGCAATCATCCAATTCTTCAGAAGACTTCCACAGTGATGGTGACAGTACAGAGTAGCCAGTGCTCTATTTTGACGAAAAAAACCCCAAATCCTCCCAAAACCAAACAAAACCCAAAAAACCCAGAAAAAAACCCCAAAACCCCAGCAAATCACAACATATGTTCAAAGCTGTGCAAATCAAGTGATTCTATCAATCCAAAAGCATAGTACAGCACTGAGTCAGCTACACAGACTGCAGCTCTAACAGTCCAAATGATCAATTTACTTAATTCATCTAATTTCAGAATCCCTACAATATTCACAGGCAGACAGGGCCAGGATTTGGATTAGGGCTCCCTTTCAGTGCTGGATATTTTGTCAGATTTGTAACACCTTGCTGGGAAATTTTAACTGCTGTGTGATGTTTGCAGCTCTACAAACACCCTCATAAAAATATATATTCTGTACTAAAAACACATTCTGTACTAAAAACACATTCTGTACTAAAAACCTGTGGAATCACGCCTTTCCACCTCCTTTCTAAAATGTGTTTCAGCCTTTTAAGATATTAGGACAGGTAGAGTGACTGGGCTTATTTTAAGATTGGTTTAAGCTTAGTTTGAATCTTCTACATAAATACCTTTTAATATTAGAAGAGCAGAATAATGTAGAATTTTCTCTTTTCATTTGCTACTGGATGTTTCCTCCCTGCCAAATCCAGAAAAGATCCTTATTGATGTACAACAGCTTGAAAACAAATTCAGCGGTATTAATAAAGCTATCACTTTTATTTAAGTCAGCAAAAGATCTACTTTCATAGACTGAATTGATGCAGATTGCTATTCAGATTGCTATTCTGGAAAAATAAATGACTGAAGTCATTAGGATTCATTTCAGACCACATGAATGTTATATGGTAACAAGTCTTATGCTAACTGTGAATACATTTCTTTGGGACAAGTTCTTCCCTTTTCAAAGAAAATCAGGATTTATAAGTATAGAATAATGTTGACAATATGAGGATACATTTCAACCATCCAACAAAAATCAATTTTGGAGGAAGCATTTTGGCTCTAAAACACAAAGTCTGACACTAACTAGTGTTTGACTTTAATCACTGCAATACAAATAATAAATCAGAGGCAAGAGGGAACCTGCTGATCTCTACAGAGAGACTGTGTATTGTTTTTCATTATGCAAGCCTCTTCAGATATAAACATATAATAGCTATGGAAAAGTCACTGAAATATCACATTTTTTGGTGTGTTTGTGAGCACATGCATACACCTTTTTGTGTCTCGGTGCAGGCAAACAGCAAACATCTACCTTGTAATGCTAACTCAGAAGGGCTGAAGTCACCCCTGGTGTCATGGCTGTACTGCAGAACCTGGCAATACATCAACAATAAATATAGCATATTCCTTAAGTTGATGTTTTCTTCAAACACCTCGGTGAGTTAATGGGGTGTAAAGCAAAAACAGCAATCTTTTTTTCCCATTAGTTGAACATGAATTTCAAGGGCAAAGTAAACAATCTAGCAAGTAAATCAAAATGCTGATTTTGCACTTCCAAAACTGACAAAGCAAGTTTTTGCTCAATTTTTTCGGGAAGTGCCCATTTCTGATGTAGCTAACTTCAGCAGAAATATTATTTTTGCAGGTGGTAAAAACAACAACATCAACAACAAGAAGTCTGAAAAAATGTTAAGAAATTTACAGATAGGTGTCAATACCTTTTTAAAAAGAGCTGTTCAGTCACTAAAGAATTGCCATTTTGTTAATATAATATGAATACTTGCAGTGCGTGCATGAAAACCAGGTAGTTTGTGCAAGGTCATTGCAAATACAAGATGCATCAACCTGGTGAAGTTCCTACAGCAACATAAATGTGTTTATGAGCAGCAGGTGAATTCCTGCAAAAGACTCTAAAGCTATTAACAGCTCGGTAAGGAGTACATAATAATAGGTTGTTAACTCAGCCATCCCAACAAGCACATCAAGAAAGGGCACTTTGAAACTATTATTGCAAATACATTAAAAAAATCAAAAGAAAAAGAGAGAATTGTAACATTTTTGTTTCTTTCAATCAATAAAATAAATATTTGTGGGTTTATTCGGGTAAAACCTAACAAAACTACATGGGAGTTACTGAATAAGGTACAATATCTGTGAATTCAAGTTGGCTAATAAAATTATTAATTTCAATGAAAAGCTCCTCTAATGTTCATTTTGATTGCAACAACCACATACCCACACCAAACCCACAGCTTTTGTTTAATAGGTAGTAAAGTGATTATACTGATATTAAACATGAAAGTAGTGGTTTTAGTGCATTAAAATGGAGTGGCTCTCCCTAAATGAGCTTCCTCTTTCCCTTTGGGTTTCTCTTCCTTCTCCCAGAATGACTGCTTTGTGGACACTGCTACTTAATAAAAAAGAGGTTACTAATATTATGCAGTCAGCGGCGTCATCTTCATTTAATGTGAAAAAAAAAAAACATTCAAAGATGAAAACTAATATCCTGTCCTTTTCTGTGGTTAAAGTACAATTGCAATGCAGTCTTAGAAAAAGAGAGAGAAAAGAAAAGGAACTTTCTCTGGTTTTACTCTCCAAAATGAGGCATGCCTTTGTACCTCCTCAATTACATCTTGAATGCATTGAATATTGCAGGAAGAAACTGTAAGTGAAATGATATCTGAACACTCCTTCATTTAGACAAAGATATAAACCCATGTCTCGAGGTATGGTTCTTCTTGATTTAATCTCTGAATCCACCTTTTATGGCTGCAAATCAACAATTTATGAACAGTAACTCATTTGTGTATTATAAAAACCTTCAGTTTTTGATATAGTTTGGGCTCACAGATGATTTTTGGGAACTTTAAAGCTAGTTCGTGTTTTAAGAAGGTCTAAAGGAAACATTTTGACTGGTTTTAGGCAAATGGAGACCTAGATATTATATTTAATTTATAAATAAGGAAATCACTTTCATTTAGATGACCATCTTTTGGAAGGTATGCTCATTATATTTACGTCATTGCTCACAAAACTTGCCATTCTTTTTCGTAAAAATCTGTCAAACCTGCAAACCCAAAGTTTGACTCCTGAATTTGTCTTAGGGTATGTGAGGGAACTCGAACTCTATTATCATATGCAACTAAAACTTACTGCACCTAAACTCAAAGGTGAACACACTGCAGGCAGATAATATTAACAGAAACAACAACAAAAAAAAATGCTTTGGGAGTACATTCTCTATTTTTCTAATTCACAATTAAACATGTTAAACTCCATACCACTTCCTTTGTGCAACTGATATATTATCCCTGAAGGGAAAACATTTCTTTTTTTACAATATATTCATCAAAATAATCTAAATGTTGTCCTTAGCTGAAACTTTCTGCTCTATAAAATAACTGCTTCTGATTTTTGACCCTACCTAAACACATACTCAAGATTAACGCTGATTCCTGAGGTTAACATTATTGTTATTATTCTTGCTGTGTCAGTACACAATTTTGAAAACTATTTTTCCTGACGTTCAAATGCTGTAATGGCTAGGAAAAAGAAATTAATAATTCCTTTTATTAGCAACCAATCTCTGACATCAGTGGATTTAGCTTTCTTAGCTTAATTTGAGGTATGGAACTGGTTGTGTTTATTGTCTTGTAATAGTTTGCATACCTCCTATGCCTATTCCTATGCCCTTGAAAGCATTTGAAAACCACTTATTCAAAACCATTAATACACTTTTTCTGCATTTGTGCAGCTCTTCTAGAAGTTACTGGAATGAGCACTGTACATGTAATTTTCCTTGGAGAATATGGTATTGGCTGAGGGCAAGAACACAAGATCAGCAGAGACTTAAGTACGGGGTTCTTTTTAATACCAAATCCACCAGGCTTGCTTAAACAGCATTATACTTCTCACTGAGAATTTTTGGTTCAGCAGGAACAACAGTAATACCTCTATAGGCTACTTTATTATTAAATACGAAAGTTCAGAAGCTATTTCAAAATAATTGACAACAATGATTAGTAGACAAGCCAAACCAGGCATCTAATAGAGGCCTTGCTCAGAACTTCTGTGATAAACCCTTTGCTGCATGTAATTGATATTTAGACGCCAGATTTCTTTTTCTCCTAATAGTAATTACATCGGTGTCATTAATAATGGCTGCTGCAAGGTCCTTAGGTTCTTTCCTGCAGGCAAAAATTATATCTGGTCAGAGAGTCTGGTAATTATTCCCTCTCATTTTCAACAGTTCTGAGACTTATTTTTTTTTTTTCTCTTTTTAGAATCTGAGGCTTTTACATTTTTTCCCTTGGGAAACTGGGCTAATAACAGCGGAACAGAAAAACTGAGAAGCTTGTTTAACACCACTTACTACGCTAAAATAAGCTAGGAGATTTCATTTTAATGATTATATCCCAAAGCACATTTGTAGTGATTATTTTTTAAAAACATTCAGCAGACATGGTTCATTTCCCAGGAGCTATGAAGGGCCGAGAATACCTGAGGTGCTCCTTGGAGCCCTGGTGCCTCCCTATGCTCCTGCAGCTACGAATAAGTATTAAGGGCTACCTAAAACTACTGTCCAAAAGCTCTTGTACATCCTAAATACTCAGCACTCTTGTTTTGATGAGAACGTGTTGAAAATATAATGAAAATGTATTATTGCACAAGTCCTATGTTTCTTGATTCCAGTCATATCAGAAACATTTTACTTGCACGCAACAGATTGCTACTTATGCCTCAAATGATTTGAATAATTTGAAAAATATTACAGGAGAAAACTGTCCATTAAAAAAAATATTAGCATGAGGCTAAAAATTGCCCAGCTGATCATTTCAAGCAAACAGCTTTTCATACTGATATACCTAATGACTGGCCAGGTACGTGACGTGCTCAGATGCTTCTCCCCACTGTTGTCAGTCTGTTCCTGTTCCCCAATCCTGTCACTGATGTTGACTTTAAAATTTAGCAAGGTTGTCAAGCATGCTGCAAACAGGATAGCAACAATAAAGGATTCCTACATGCCCAGAAAAGAACATTGTGCATGCCAAGAACCAGCCACACCAGTACCAAACAAACCACCTCTGCCCACGGATAATGTCACACAGTCCCCAGGCTCCCTTCAGCCTCATGCCACTGGGAGCTGGTGCATGTATTATTCTTCATGATATAAAAATCTAACAAAAAAGCAAAATCTGAACCAAAAAAGTAATAGATGGTGCATAAAGGAAATGGGGGAGTTGTAACAGTTGGGTCTGAAAAAATGCGTTCCTTCCAACTCAGTTAAACCTTGTGCAAAATTGTGATTAAAGAGGTGGAGAGACTGGAGAGGTTTGGCTCTTTAAGTAGTAGGGAGGTTGAGGGTCAATGAACTTCACACATGCCATGCAGACCTCACAGAAAGGCAGAGGGCTTTACAAGAGAAATTACTGATTTTACTCCACGTTTCCAAAATGTCACCCAGAAATTCAGAGGACTGAATCTGATCTACTTGAGGCGGCTTCTTACAAGAAATGTTATTATTTTATCCAATGAGAACACGTGTGGCTCCTGTTCACTGAGGCTGATTCCAGGCCATACTCAAGCAGGGTCAGGTTAATAATCTGAGAAGATCATAATGCAGTATCTCCTTAGCTGTAGAAGACACAGAGGAACATCTGGTGTCCTCTAAACTGGGATGAGTCACATGATGTTTATAATTTTTCATATTAATTCTTGTAGAAATAATTCTGTCATTCAAAACATTATGCATTGAGAGTCTTAAAACTTCTCATTATTCCTATCATGTAATTTACCTCAAGGTCTGTCACTCAGATTCAGGGTGGCTCATTTTAATTCATATTCATGATTACTCAAAGAAATAGTGGTCTTTGTTTTAATATTAGATTTTAAGACTGAGCATCATTTCTCATATAAGTTAAGTAAAGACAGCTGTAGACTGATAGAAAAATTAACGAGGTCATGCTGCTTTCTAATTCTTTAAATCTGGTACTTGCCTCTATCTCTCTGCCTCATCAGCTCTTCATCTCTTTTTCAAATCTCATTGGAAAACTAATTTCCCCCCTTCCCTCTCCTGCTCAGTTATTTTCTCACTTCTGTTTATTAATTCAACTCTAAATAATACTGGGATGAAGGAAAAGTACTATCTGACATCCTACGTATCCTGTCTACTCACTGTCCTATGGAGGTGGGTTAATTTTTTTATGTGAAAACTGCTTGTGAGCTGCAAATTGAGTCTCCTAACAAAATGAAGTATTTTATCAAAGGGATTTGGCTTTAAATTTCATCAGAAGACAAGAAAGCAAAGAAATATCAGCCCTCTCCTCCAAATCCTGATTCAAAAGATATTCTCTAGTTTCTCTATTTAGAGATTTCATTGCAATGCCTTGGGTTACTGCTCGGGTACATTCCATTAAAATCTCTTCTCTACAGACAGGCTTCCTTAGCTAATTATATGTTATCTTGTGTGTAACAGGAAATGTAATCCAGCTGGTGTGCTTGGGCCATGTGGGAGAACAAACTTAATACAGTTGCTGATACGTGCACAGCTTGGTATGCCTAATACAGGTCTCAGGGAGCATTAATTTTTGATGATGAACTTTATGGGTTTGGATGAAAAGGGGAGGAATAAGCGTTTTCCAGCTCAGCTGCACAACCTGGAGCGCAGCTGGTAAGGTTTATACCCACTGTGTGCTGTGTTCCCTTTCCCATGAGGGAATTCCTACAGAAGGACTCGGTGTCATTACAAGGCTCTTACAAGGCCCCACTCCTTCATCTGCCTCAAACGTGCAACCCTTTTGACGAGAAGTAAAGAGATTATGATGCTCTGGAATCTTGCAAATACTACAAGCTTTGGTCAGTGTCTAAGTAATAGTTTAAAGTATGAAAGAAGAATTAATTGCAATTAGCAATGACACTGAGATTATGTTGATGTCTCGAGTTTGATTTTTAAAGGGAAAGACAATACTGCCCATGAGAGATTTTTTCTTTTAAAGAAATAGTGTTTGTGGATGATATCAAGGGACCATAAAATATAATGGACAGAGTGCGGAATAGGGCAGACATCCTCTATCAACAGAGATAATTTGCAGTGTTTAGTATCTGAAGACTCCAAAGAAGGTCTGTGAAGAAATGCTTTTATGAGCACATCTTAGATCTCAAAGGGCAAACATTTAACTGATCCTGTGTGTGGTCCTGTAAAGACTCACTTATTGTCCAAGGTATAGTTTTCAGAATGATTCATAATCTACCTGAAATAAGGAATTTCAACTACAAAGCCTCAATGTAGGCAATTACTTCAGAATCATTAAACTCCCTCTCTGGTTATATCACACAACCATTCAAGCAATGGAAAACCCTTTCTCTTTGCTGTGACAGAATTCAGAGCATCCTGGACTTTATGTCAAGGCATTTTTGTTCTCTCAGGCCAAATCAGGTCTCTAATTATGTCCTAGGTCAGTTTACGTTCACTGCATTTTTGGTTGAAAGGCTGCAGAACAAAGGGACCTCTTGTCAGACAGTCACATAAAAATGTACCAGTGCACTCCTAAATAAGAAACTACAAATCTGTACAATTGGCTCATGGTGAAATTTTGTTATTGCCAAAAGATTTCCATTTTTAGAGACAATATTTCTTGAAGTTCTGAATGTTTTACAGCAATTCCCTGGAGAAATGAAGATCATATGGGAAAAAGTACTTTAAAGCAGAAAAATTATTGAGCTGTTTCACTGTATTTTGAAATTAATACATGTTTCCATACTTGTAACTTATTGAGACCTCTGTATAACTCTCCTTCTCCACTTTATTTCTTTATAATTTGGTAGTCTTTCTCAGAAGAATATTTTTCACAGAGAGGGCTTGATCTTTTGGTAGTTCTCTCTGTGTAATTTCTATTTTACGAGAGTATAAATGTAAGTTTCTTGCATAATTAGCACAGTCTAGCCTCCTTCCCTTCTTCTGCTTGTTCTGGAAATGCATGGAAAGATGCATCTCTATGTTCCATGTTCATCAGCATTAATTTGTCTCCCTTACGAAATCGTTGGAAACTGCCCCATTTTGTGGAGTGTTTGCAGTTTATCCTGCAGCTATTTGATTTCTGAAGTTTATGTATCTTTCAGGAAACTTTAGGAGCCCTTGACAAGATATAACTTCCATTTGTGAGCTGCAGAATTCCTACTGGTGATAATTAAAAGCAGGCATACTCCCCATATGTGCTCCCCAGTGATGTATTGGCAATTTTTCAAATGTCAATAAGCAACCTTAAAAGAAATAGCAGTAAATACTTCTAAAACTTTAGAATATTGCATAATTCTTCAGAGCTTCACAAAATTAAGAAACTGATATAATCAGCTGAATTTGGGGGACTGAGTGGTTGTATTTGATGGAGACATTCAATTTCTTACATTGTTTATCACAACAAAACCTCTTTTCTTTATTAAACACAAATGACAGGCAGAAAGGGATAATGACAGAACTGCAAAAGTTGTTCCATTTTTCTACTTAGAGTGTTTTTTAGTATCTAAGACTACTGTTTTCTGCACTTTCCTTGACTCCCTAAGACATTAATAAAATTTCTGACCTTTTCATATTTAACATGTTCTTCAACTTTAGCTTCATTTTTTGATCTCTGTTAGAGGGATGTCTTTATGATAAATTCATACTAAATCCAGTAGGCAATTATTTCACTCTTATCATATTTCCTGTGGGCATGCAACAATATCCCTATTTTGTCACTTCTGCTGAGAACAGGAATACTGATATTCCCCTTTTTCAGAGTTTCTGGGAAGGCTGAGAGATTACACTGTCACTTGCTACATCTAGCCCTGACATAACACCAACTGCTACTTAATATACAGAGCTTCACAGTGAAGAAGAAAAAAAATGAATCAAAACTTTTAATAATAAAATTAATTGTGCATATTAATATTTTCTGGTTTTGAGGTAGGAACCATCCCTTTTTATTTTCTCAACATAAAATTTCATTTTCATTTGGCAACTACACTTACCCAGTGTTATAATGTACACTTCTTGATTTAAATATTATTAAAGCAAGATTTAAATATTATTAAAGTGGTGTAAAATAACATTTTCTAATTTAATGCTGTAAATAAGAAGACTGACTTGCAGTACTGGGTTATTCATCTCTCTGATCTAGAACCTTGTCTCCAAGAGAGTTCTTGCAAATTACACCTGTGCCACAGCACTGGAAGATGCCAGCAGTGCATTTATCTCCCCTTACCTCAGAGGAAAGAGTTTATAGATAGAAGGTACTCTGTATATATTTTAAAAGGTGAAAACAGAAAATGGTTGACTGATTTTTTAATTTTTTAACAGATAAGAGTGGTTTAAACTGTATCTAGCAAGGGGCCATAAAGCCTGTGCATGTAGTCTTGCTGCACAATGGTCAAGGCTAAGTAATAAGTAGACCTCTAAGCAAAATTATTTGCCTTGTCACTCAGCACTGACTGGTATTGGCATATAATCCATTGATAAAGGATTTTTATATATACATATATAAGATTTATAATTTAACATCTGTAGAATGGCTACAGATCTTTGGAACTGTTCCTATTCAACTGAATAAAATCTCACAGTTGCGTTTAATTCACCTCTTTAATATCAACAAAGAAAACAAAGGAAGTTCAAGTCATAATGTGGCTCAGAAATTGAAGGACTTCCATTAGTGTAGGAAAATAGGGTTCTTTGCTTTGGCTACCAAATACTCCAAGCAATCTGTCTTCCCCCTCTAGCTGTGCTGTTTAAATTGTTTGGATTTTTTTTTGGAGTTTACCCCTTCTTTCTGCACCTTTAAAGCTGCATAATCTAAATAGAGAGGAGCAGTCAAGAAAGAAAATTTACAGAACCTAATGTCCCTAAAACTTTCTTTCATGACCTGGTTTGTATTTCTGTTCTTTGTGGTCTTCTTACATGCACACCAGGTCCATTGTGACTTCAGACGGGGGCAGAGAAACAGCAAGAACTGACTTAGCAGGGAACTGTTTAAGGCATGGACACCAAAAATTTCCTGTCTTTGTCTTCAGGTTTGAAGGCATTGGTCAGCACAAAATTTTTTTACTGGTACAAGGCCCTGTAGCAACTGGAAATGACCAAATCTGTTTTGTGCTTATGGAGAAGGAGGCTTCAAATTATGCTTTCCTGAGACATGCTGTGTGTGCACCTTGTACCTTTACTTGTAATGCATGTTGTAGCTCTCCTCTGTGTGAAATTGCCTAATTTTGACAGAGCAGCAGAAATCTGACAGTTTCTCTTTCCTGTAACCTTTTGTAATCCTCTAAACAAGGCTGGTACACTCTATCCTTTAAGCACATATTATTGCTTTATTTCAAAGTAATAAATATATAATTTTTTTGCCTCAAAATGAAATCACGTTCCCATTCACCTTAATTCTGTTGCTTCAGTGTCACTCTAATGTGCAGTTTTTACAGTCCATAAATCAAAATATACTCAAGCATGTGATCCATTTGCCCATGTTCGTAAATGTAGTTACTATGAGACAAGTAAATGTACGATCTGCTTGCTGCTCTACTCGATTCTGACGTGAAACAAGACAGTCATTAACAAGTTAGAAGCAAAACAACAAAAAATCAGCACAAAATATAACGTCTACTTTAGCATACACAGCATTGTATGTGGGGTCAAGAGAAAAGTTTTTTAAAGAATACTATTAAAAATATGAAATACATTGCTCTTTAGGATCTGAGTGTGGGTGATGCTGTAAGTGAGACCTACTTTCTCATAGTACTTGATCTCGTAGTCCAGAATTGCTCCATGGGGAAAGTCCGGCTCTTGCCAGGAGAGGGCAATGCTGTTTTGGGAAGCCCAGTCCTTCCTTACCATACCTATCAAGGTGGGTGCTGAAAGGGAAAAGGATAACTAAGGGTTAAAGACGAAGCACACGGTTTATCCTTCAAACCTCCTGTCTGAGGATACCAACCCGAGGCAACTTGGGGTGACCTCCAGACAGAAAAGCATGACAGATGGCAATTCTCAGGGAAACCATATAACCTGGAATTAATGTCTCAAGTACAGGCTAGTAACTCCTCTGCTGAAGTGCAGAGCAGCTTCTGAAAAATGGCTCTACGCAAAAATACAGAAAGAAACGCCTGTGCTGGGCCCTGCCCCAACCAGGCTGCACTGCTGGCTCTGAGGACACCGTGCCCAGAGCAGAACCACATTTCAGAGGCAGCAAACTCTGCATTCAGGTTAATTTTCATTAAATATTATAATTCAGCTGTTTGGGATGTACATTCAGTTTACTCGCTGGGGTAAAATAAAGCGACACAGCTGAAACCAGATGCAATGAATCCTTTTTCTGGCAAGGGCACTTTTGCCCTTTGTGAGGTGTCTGTGTGCACGAGGAGCCAGCTCCTTCAGAGGCCTCTGGCAGGGTTTGGGTTACGGGCAAACTGGGGGGCAAAGGTGCCCCCAAACCTACGTGCCATCACTGATACCACAGGCCTGCAGCAGCACAGCAAGTGGGAACTGCTTCCACCAGCTTCTGGAAGGGGCCCAACATGCATGGATGCACCCAGCAGCCAAATTATCTCACTGTGGGGTTAACCAATTTTAAGACACAGTTTTTCTGCTTCTTTGGAAAAGAAGGTGCACGGTTATCTACGCAATGATTTCAAATGGTGCAAAAATTGCATTCTAGAAAATGATCTTTGCTTATTTTATTAATCTGGCCAAGCATGTAAAAATATTCTCCAGACACTAATGTTGTTTTAATAGTATTAATGTGCAGCTTTCCCAAATGTTACAGCAAACCCAGCCCTATTGTTCAATAGTCTTGAACACAACTGAGTACGATCAACAATCCAGCTACCATAAGTGTTTCACAGATTTCACTATTTGTCTTTCCACTAAAAAATATCAGTTTATTACACACCTTCACCCATTCCTCTCTACTCTGAATCTTACTTAACTTCTTCTAAGTTTCCATGGAGTTGTCTCCTAAAAATAACATATTTTTATGACTTCTGGTTTTATCTTTTGAACGCAAGAGTCCCTCTAGGAAAATGAAAAGAGAATCTGCTTCTAGTCACAAAATTTCATGCCTTAGTTTTCTTTCCTGTAAAATTTCAGGAAGTTTAAGAAATGAAAACAATAAATAAATTCTAGAATGCAAACAAACACTGAAGAAAACAAAACCGTGTGTTTGCCTTTGAAAAAAAGGAAATTCTAAACAGAAATGTGCACATCTTTCTCTGTAATAATGCATTATCTGAGTGAGAAAATTACATCCATCCCCTGTCAATCTTCCCTTTGGGTAACTATTCTGTGGGATAGCAGTTTGGTCCTCTCTGATGTGAAAAGAACCCCAACTCAAGTCATAACACCAGAAAGAAAAAACTACAAAAGTGTAAGAGCTTACACAGGAAACTTATATGCTTCTGCCATTTTAACCACAGGTCTGATGCAAGGCTATCAGAGAAAAAAAAAAAAAAATTCCTGCCATGCAGAATAAAGGATTAACCTGGTTTTCAGGAAGTCCTTAAACAGCATAATGTAAATAACTGAGCAGAATAAAACACCAACTAATAAATAAAAAGCATTCACAGGATTTGAACCAAAATGTTATCCCTGGGTATGTATAACTACTCCCTCAGCTAAAATGAAATTTTTACTCTTGAAATTGAGGGTGAAGTTGAGCTCTCGTAATATTTCTCTAGGGTACAATCAGCTTCTCCAAGCAAGATACACAGTCAGGTCTGTTTAAAGGAAAACAGGAGCTAGCAAACACGGATTTGCAATTGCTAAACACTAATCAAGGGCCTAGGGGGGCACTGCTCACATAAATTGTTTTACTATTTGTTATTTTGAGTCTGTCACTGGCATTGAGCTGTGATTTACAGGCGGGTCTGAGGGAGCTATAGCAACCTTTCAGATACATCTGGTACCCCCTGTGTACCTGCTTAGAGGTGATGGGCCACCTTCCCAGCACACTGTGGCTTCATCCCACTGCATTTGGGAGTTTGCTGGCCAGACAACCGAATCCTTCCAAAATTATTAAGAATGATGACAGAAAACATCAGGTTAAGCTGTAGATAAAATTATATTCTTGGTTCTTTTAGGCTTATAAAATACAGACTGCTGATATAACACGTCTTCAAATTACGGCCTAACCTTTACAAGCTTTCCATATGTACTGCAGGATGCGGATTTTATTTTGTGTTCTGACTTCCAAATTTATACAGCAATTCATGCACGTTTTCAGCCTGAGCTCAACGCAGTAATTCTTCCATTTGAGGAAGTGCATGTCAAAGCACAGTTGTGGTGCATTGGAAGATCCTCTCAAAACTTCAGTATATGAAATAATCCCAGTTGTCTTCCTGGGAAACAACTCAGTAGCAAATTAATGGAACAAAATTATTTTAGATCTCTCCTAAACCAGCTGTGCTTGACCTGCACTTGAAACCAACAAGCCCATACAGCAAGGCTCACATCACATCTGTAGCACCATGCCAGCACTGAATCTTCTAAATCAAAATGCAGAGATGTGGACATAAAGCTGTGAATACGAGAAGTGTATTTGTGTTTGTATTAGATAAAAAAAAGTGTACCTTTCAACAAAAAGACTCAGAAGAGTCACCATTGACCATTTCCTGTATGTGTAGAAGGATGATCCTGTGTTTGCCAGATAGGGTTCCAGTCAGAAATTTATTGTAGGAAGAAACAGACAAACAAAACCACGTAATTAAAAGCACAGCTAGCTGAGTTTCTATTTCTTTTGTTGTGAAGTGCTACTAAAGAGCACTAATTTCCGTGGAGAAATTTCAGCTCCTTATAACTGTTGCTTACTAGAGCAGAAGTCAATTAGACCTTAGAGATCCTATCCATTTATTGTTAAAGCTCTTTTTAACCAGAAGATTTTAAGATAGGTAAATCCTATTTTCCCATTCCTAAAGACTGCTCTAATGTCCCTATGATGAATCAATGGGAAGTTCTTTTAATTAGTTGTTTCAAATCCAGTAGCTGCAGGAGAGCTGTCATTTGGTTATCCAATGAAACCATTTGAAAAAAGAAATGCTTAGAAAAGCAGCATGGGTTTTAATCACTTTAATGGCAGCATTTTCTTGCCACTGGTCCTAGGCTGAAGGGTGGTTTCTGGCTCTTGAGCTCAGCACTGATCTGTGTTTTGTACTGAGGATTCTTTGCACCATCTGTTTTCTTCTACGCTGTTATAAATTTCTTGAATTACGATGAGTCATCTACAAAGTGGTGATTTAATTAAGTCTGATAAGCTTCTTGGTCTTCTCAAATTTTTACTGAATAATGGAAGTTCATTCTTTAATTCAGAGTGAGCTGATTTTATTCTAAATTCCTTTGGCTTCTCTTTTTCAGAATCCTTTTTTTCTCATGTGCTACATATAGAAGAGAAAATTTGTATTTTAAACAATGACTGGATCACAGTGTCTTTTCCCTTGAAACTTTCTCTTTTTCTAAAGCTGACTTCCATTATCTGTAACTGTGATTTCAAAATAGGTGATCTGTAAGGTTTTTTCCTTCAGTGCATTTTCTAATTGTCCTATTTGTTGTTTCACACTCCTGAAAGGAGGCAAAGAAATGTCTCCTGTTTCCAGGACTGAACAGCTTTTATAGGATGCCTATTCATGGTGAGGAAGCTTCTGACCCAATGGCAGCTGATGACGAAAGCTCACCTGATTGCCCTCTGTACATGGAGTTATTTCACCCCTTGTATCTCATTTCAAATCTTATTTCTTTAGTGAAGAGAAAACCTGACAGCTCAATGGCCTCTCCCTGGCTGAGAGTAGAGGCTGTAGCAAGTATGAACAGTAACCTTCTCGGCAAAAAAAGTCACCATCCAAAAAACCAAGAACAGCTGCACCAGTTTTGTCCTTCCTTCCCCTCGAATTGTATCTGTTTTGCCCAAAACCAATGAAGTGCCAGCAGATACACATTCGGAGAGGAGAGAGTGGAAGTGGGATCTGAACTGTACAGATGCTGTGGGGAGGACTGCAACCTCACTTCTTGGGACACCATCCTCATGAGAAGGCTGTGGGTCTCAATATGTAAAATAATGCCATTTGGGATAACGTGTTTAATTCAGTTTGTTGTTTCTATACCTCTGCCATTACCAACAATAACGTGAATCACATAATTAAATGTTATTCTTTTCTTGAGACCTCTGCCTGCTTCAAGGTACAGGAGAGACCACACTCACCAAAATACGTGTTTTCTGAGTGCAGATTTGCCTTTAGAGGAGGGAATCCACCCTTCTCCCTTGCCTCTTCCTTCTCTCCTATCTCAGTCACTTCTCAACTGCAGTTATGGGGAAATACTGACTAAACTCCACTCAGAAACCTTGCTTCTCTTTGAAAACTCATTAATCCCTCCTAGTTTCATCCTATAGAGGAGGAAACCTGCTTTAACACCCTGCAGGGAGCCTGCATTCCTCCTGTTGGGGAACAAGTTCTTTCAGTAAGAGAAGGACAATTGAGGGTGGAAGGATATCAATGCTGTAATGACTAATTTACATTGACTGTATTGGGTCAGAAAACAAAAGAAAACTGTTTTCCTGTTCATTAAAAGGAAAGGGCTTCTTCAAGCTTCAATCACAGGTTAATGGCACAAATTAAACCAACAGTAAACTACGCTTAACACTATAGAAGTTATAGTTATCTAATAATTCCAAGCCCATTAAACAAAAATGTTAGGAAATTAATGAAACAGAACAGAGATGTATCAAGGTCCAAATCGGAAGTGTTTTTCCAGATGGTAAAAACACTTCATGCACTTTTTCTAGACCAGAAAATGCTATTATAATTTTACAGTGCTTCACCAGTCTAGGTTCTGTAACTATATCAGAATTCCTATACTACTGGTCACTAAGTATGATTTTATATTATAAACATCAATAAAAAGAGCACTGAGATCACTGAGATTTTATTCACAGTGCCACATTTGAAAAAAAGAAAAGTTATTTCAGGGCACGGTAAGGAAAATATTGATTTTACTTCTGATACTAGAAAGACTATTAGCTAGGCAATAAGCAGTAAAAAGATGCTCTCTTAGAGAAGACATTTTACTCCAATAACAGAACTGAAGTAATGAAACAACACTTCCTGATCAATGATAGTGCTTCCAGTATTTTACCCATTTGAGCTATTTACCAAGGATTTTCCAGGGAAGTTAAGAAGAGGCCCGAGTTACTAATGCCATGGGTGACATGTATGATCTGTCACGTGAAGGATATAGTTGTGCTGTCTATCATCCGGAGCAGTCTTTACTCCTGCAATATGGGTATTAATCCTCCAGCAGAGATGCAGTTCATCCTTTCTTCCTTTTGTGTTCGTTCATTCATCTTTCTGCTGCTATCTTTGTAGGCTAAGGGAAGGAAGACTATCTTATCAACAAGGGATTTGATAGGGATCCAGGAGACCTCTGTTTATATTCTTCTCTGGTTGTGCTCCAGAGATTTTCTTTAATCTTTTGACGGAGCTATCTTAACGTACAATGTGAATGTCAGTAAGTTCCATTATTTGCAATACGTGAGCACTTTCTAGTTAGAAGTGTGGGTGCGTATATGAAAGACTAAAACCTAAGCACAAGCTGACTTGGGAAAAAAATCACAGAAATATGAACAGAAATTAAACTTTTATTAAAAAAACCCCATAGTTCATAACCCATCTCTGTATATTAAAGGTGTTCCAGGATGAAACATCGTCAGGCTTATACCGAATTCAGCAAGCATTTGTTTTCTTACCACACAAACTTGCTTTCAATTAGTACAGTGACTAGATAAGATATTTGATTCTTCCCATAATACAGTCTCTTATCTTCCTCATCATTTCAGCAGTAATTCACAGTTACAATGCTTGGAGGGGATACTGTTAGTGCCACTGACCTTGGAGTTCAAAGTTGAGCATGGTGTTTCCCTGACAAAGCATTACAGCTAGCAAATTAACAAGTTTGGGGTTGAAAAAAAGTGGTTTTTACTTCATTTTCTTACACTAGTTCCCTAAAGGTTTGCACTCAAAAGACAGCAGAGCACTCTGCTTCTTTTGAAGCACTTCATTTACTGAAAATAGGCCTCCAGCAAGTTATAATTATCATCTCTCCCTCCATCTGAAAGTGTTTCCCCTTGCAGATTTCCTTTGCTTGCTCAGAAATGGTAGATGGAAGCCAACTGAACCCAATACCCTTGTCAAAAACTGGATTCTGCTACAGTGTTGTGGGCTAAAGGTCATGATAGACACAACCCTCAGATTTCCTCCAGGGTAAATGTAGATTCAACATGGCTTTTTTTTTTTTTCTGTTCCACAACGCAGTTTTTTCTTCCTCGCTGCTTAATTTCTCTTTCATCTATTGTTGATCGTATGTAAGGAGACAGTAATTATTCATCCACATGATTTTGCAACACTACAGATTTTCTTTCACTTACAGAATGTGCTGCCATTCTCCATTTTTCAAGCTTCAGACAGAAGCACTCCTAAATCTTTACTTCTTACAGGACTTACTCAGCTTCTGATTCTTCAAAGTGGATTTTAGGAGAAGATACTTAAAACAAGAGTATAAAGTAAAGCCTTATCAGCTGTCAGTCAGACTCTGTGGCTGTTCTGCTCTCTCTGATGAGGGGTATGTGCAAAACCCTCGAAGGTAAAAAGCACTGTGAGATATCTGACACAATTTATAACACAATGAACAATTTAAAATATTTTAGTTAGAAGGGTTTTTTAAAATAGTATCACTTAAAAAAATCATAAAAATGCTTTACCTAAGTGTATGTTTTAAGGAGTTATTTTATACGCTCTGTATGTCTGAAGCAAGTTGAAAAAATTTAGTTCAAAAAAGCATAGTGGGAGGGTGTGATTCCAGGAATCAGATGCAAACAAAAACAAATATGCAAAACTAAACCAGATTGCTTGTCATATAAATGGAAATAATATCAAATCAACAGGCCTCTGGCAACCAAAGGGATTTGCATCTGAATAAGCAGATTCTTGGCTCCTTTCCACTGCCTTTTATGGCTGGAGCAGCAGGAGGCAACGAGTGACTTAAAGACCTAATAGGTCGCTGGGATTCCTGAGGGAATCTCTGCAAACCAGAGGTGCAAACCAGAGCTGCCCTCTCCTTGTCTGGCAGAAGACAAAAGTGAGGTTGTGTGGGACTGGTACATCAGCTCACAACAGGTGGCAACAACTTATATGGCTGAATGGCACAGTAAGAACGTGGTAAGTGGGGAAAAAAGGCCCTTCTCTCCATTAGCTTCTTCTGAGTATGTTGTTCTGGATCAAAAACCAGGGAAGGGTTCAAGAGGCCACCCCAGGCAAGTCAGTTCCCTTCCTATCACTCCTTATCACAATTATAAACCCTGTACCTACAGGAGGAGTAACAGAACACTACATCCTTAACCAGCAGATTTTCTGCTTTCACAGCCTCAAATGTTCTGTGTTGTGCTGTTCACTGTTCCTCCTGACTCAGACACTGTTGCGAGCCACTGACTGTTGGCTGGTGGCACGTTTGAAACTGGTGTGTGTGCTTTCCTGGGGTACCATTCCTGACACGTTTTCCTGGGGTACCATTCCTCTAAAAGAGAAGGCAGAGTGGCTTATAGGGTTTCCTTTTTAAGGAAACCTGTGCTAAAAGAGAAGGAGGCGGGAGAAATCGGTTTATCAGCAGATTCAGGTTGCTACTATAATGATGTTAATCAGCATGAAGAAAGATGTGTTCCAGCCCGTGTGTTACACAAGTTAAAAATACCATGCCAGCACTGCTAGGTGCCCTGTGATGTGGGGACAACCTGTGGTGACGCATTTCTTCAGAGAACTTTGTTTTCAGCCTCCTGGTGTAACTTGGGTATTGCTGTGAATTTACTGGAAATACAACTTGAGGTGAAGAAGGCGTCGTTTATTGCAGCAAGGTGTCATTATGGAAACAGAGCTGTAACTAAGTCTTATTCAGCGACAACCCCTCCAGGGTCAACTGCAACCAAATTGCTCTGCAGAACTTCCTGCTGCTAAATTGATCTCAGAAGTTCGAAAATGAAATAAGCAGGTTAAAAAGCACTAGGAAATCTGCAATCTTTTCACTCCATTAATTGCTACTCATCCTATGATGTAACAAAGGCAAACATATAATGTACACTCATTTCAGCAAATCTTTCCTGCTCTTGTTTATATCAAAATACGAAGCTAGATCAGATTGTAAGTAATTTTCTGTCAAACAGCACTTTACAGGTCTGAAAGAGGTTTTTCTTTTAGCAAGAATATCATGAATATTTTATGTGAACATCTTCTGTGAACCTTCTGTAAAAGCTGTGTTTGTTGGCATGTGCAGAGAATGTCAGAGCTACTGTACTTCAACATTTTGAGTGAATGTGTGTAAGTGCACACACATCTGATACTGACTTCAAATTTGCATCTTCAAACAATTTCCCCAAAAACGTTGATTTTGACAAAGCATTCTATAAATCACACTGATGCTAAATAAATATGCCCTCATAAATTAATTCCCAGAGTGATGTTACAAACAAAATTATGTAACTTATTATATACTTCATAAATGTTAAAAAGATTCCAAAGGTTTAGTCTAGCTCTGTTTTATTGAGGGTCAAGTATCTTTTAAATCTTTAATGTGGAAACCTATGCAGAGAAAAGCAGTCCCTTTTAAACTCTGGCATACAGACAAGAAACACTTCTAGGAGGCCAGGAAGTCAACGCTTTGTACTTCATGCATGTGAATCACTCAAAAGCACTGCTGCTGTCAAATGCAGGTTAGGTGTTCAATTTCTAGTCAAGTAGGGTAGAATTGACTTAAATAAGTGAAAAACCTGGGGATTAGTTTTGGCAAGTTGTCTTAAATCCCTCTGTAGTTAGAAGATGAGATGCTGAACTTGCTTTGGGTGCTGGTAGATCAAATGTATGCCCTGGTTTTAGCCACAGCATTCAATACATGCATCGCATCACTACCATCAGCACAGAAGCTCATTGCAAAATCAGCCATGGATCTTCTTTAAAGGTGACCTCCAGAGCAATGCAAGAGTAATTTTAGATATGTCAACATCCTAAATAAATTCGTTTTTCCTTTGTTCCTTTTTTTCAGTTGGGTGTATCTATACAATACTTCTACATGAAGTAGCATGGTTAAGTTATCCAAAAAAATGGACAAAATATCGAGGCATGTGTAGTGAAAAATCATTTATGTATTCTTTTACTTAGCTCACTGGGGATGTTGACACACCTCTGAGTTTGAGGGCAGGCTCTCAAGGTGATGGATAGAAGCAATGACACCTGAAGGCATCAGGGCAAATCAACTCTAAAAGCAAAGAGCAGCCAGCCTTTAACTTCTGTTATGCCTAAAACCTGAGGTTCAGAAGAGGCCAGTGGCCCGTTCTGGACTACTGTACTCATTCTGAAAACATGTCACACTAATGTTAAATGACTTTGAAAAATAAATGTCTTTTTTGTGTTTTTTCCTCTTTCAAGAAGATTGAGTTGTTTTTATTCACAAAGACAAAACTCCTCAGAGTAGAAAAACCACTGGGATCTAAAGAGTTTTCATCTTTCTGACTTGTATAAAAATTAAAACACCAAGAAAGAAGAGCAGCCTAGAAATTAGATCAGATGATAGGCAGTAAAATACGTTTCAAAGCAAGGTTTGTAGAAGCCTGGGCAATTATGGAATAACCTTTCAAAACGGGAGCCTCTTCAACTATTTGCTGCTAGTTAGCTCATGCCCTGCAGCTTGTGGTTTAATACTTACTATACATACCCATGCTCATGGAGAGGCAATCTCCTGACAGAGATTCATGTGAGGAAGAAACCTGAACATCCACATTTCCAGGTCAGTACATCACTTAGCTTAAGGAGCCTGTCTTTTCTTTCCAAGAAATTAATTATCCAATGAATGCCCCCTTAGCAAGAGACTGAATTCGCAGAACTCTTCCCTTATGCCTCTTTGGTATTTCTATTCTTTTTCTTGACACTTAATGAGTTTTTGTGTTCTTCAACATTCTGTGTGCTGAACTCTGCCCTTGGAGTTTTTTTTCCAGGTCTATTTTTCATCTCCTATCTCTAGCACCACAACAAATGTGCTTCCTACGGAAAAAAAGAAAAGCAGGAAGGTTTGAGGAGCAAAGCTGAGCACTGCTGTCCTACACAACCTCTTCTTGTCCAAGAGATGAAGTCTAGGGGACCTACTGACACAGGCAGAGTTTGCACTGGTTGCTTTCTAAAAAGGACCATAAAATTCTGTGGCCTCTAAAAAGTTAGGGAGTTGACAGACACTGAGCCAAGAAACAGAGAAAACATTCCCTATCAACTAAGACGCTACTGAATGCTGCTGGGAACTGCAAGACCACATATGGAGAAGCATTATTTGATATCTTCCTGAGCTTCTTCCATCAGTGTTCCCCATAGCTTATTGCCAGAGAAAAAATAATGGACTGGATGAGCCTTCTGAAATTCAGAAATACTGCCTGGTTACAGAGCCTTCTGGTTAGCTCAGTGCAAAGGCAAGTTGGCTACATACAGCTTCCTTCTGGAGCAAGCTTTTATCTACCCCTGAAGAGTCGTCTGCACTACAGAAATTTTACAGAGAGAAAACCCCCAGCTCTGTAGCTCTGGTAGTTGCTTGTAAGAACTAATGGCTCATATCCACACAGTACATTAGTGATGTGCAGCTGAGTGCTTCGGGGTCTAACTTTTAAGTGCTTGATCCTCAGAGTGATACTTAGAGTTAAGTTACGTTCCATGTCCAAGCTCCTCAACTCTGTCACAAACAGAGGAAATCAGAGCATGCACAAAATCAGAACTTGAAAATTTAGCCAACTTTCAGTTTGACAGCTGATGTTAAGCACCAGGAGCAGAATTTTGCTCAGCCTCTTTTATTTTTATCATGAAGAAAATCTTCCTTCTTTCAATCCTCCTTAGCTATTTTAAGGCATTCTCTTTGCCTAATATCACATTTTCTTTTGTGATTCAATTCTGAGTCTAAAGTTTGGAAAGTCTGAGAAATCAGTGTGAGCACACAGGATATTTAAAGTTCTTCAGCACACAAACAAAACCAAACAGTAAGGCTGGCTAATTCAGACCCATGTCTCAGAACTTGGCAGTGATCGCCGTTTCTGTGACCTTCATCTTAAAATTTCTACAGCAGATGATCATCTCAAATCCCTCTGTACTCAAATATACGGTGAAACCTGGGCAAAAAGATCCCAAAACACCAAAACCCAGCAGCTATTAAGGAAATCTTGGATACAGGAAAAAAAAATATCCTCCACACATGCAGCAATTTCTTGAACGCCATCTAGAGGACACTAACCTCCCATGGCTATGAAAGGGTCCTGACACACTCCAATGTGTCAATTCCAGATGTTCTAGCTCTTTATATGTACTGCTCAGAAAATGAGGGTTAGTAAAATGTGGTCAAAAAGAAAGTTTAAAATTACCAACAAAATAAATAGTACAGGATAACTTTGTAATAGCTTTCTATAAAATATTATTCTGCTTGCACAGATTAATTCAGTGCCAATAAATTTGTGGAAAATAATTACTGGAAACAAAAGGACTATTTGCATGTTGCAACTTTTCTTCCTAAAATATACTGGTTATTATTTTGAGGATCCTGCATCAATATCACGAATTTGCTGAGCCATCATGTTAACTCTGCAATAAATCCGTATTTTCCATATTTCATTAACGATCATGATCACGAAGTATTTATAATGTTGACTTAACTACTCATGACATGGTTGGTCAGATTTACTGTGACTGGGTTTGCAACTGCTTATGTTATGCAAAGGGATCTTCCCCTGGAATGTCCTTCCAAAAAATTCCATGTTAACCGAATACACAAAGTGTTGAAGAAGAAGGGCTATCTTGATAATTAATTCATTGGCTCTGGCTGACAAGAACTCTTCAAACTCTTTGAAGTCTTTGAGTTTGTCACTGTTTATTATCAGTCTCCATTTGCTGGTCAGGTCCCATTAAATTTACATCATCTACTCTCAGTTACTTTAAGCCTCTAATTCCATGGGAACACCTGAAGTTAGGAGCAACAGAACCCTGAAAAAATAGTGTGAACAGATTCAGCCTCCAGATGGAGATGCAGAGAATGCAGCTGAGATGTCTGAAGTTACTGAACACCCTACCCCTTCTTTGGTGCTGCACAAGTAACTCAGGCTCAGAGAGGTACCCTCAGGGGCTGTACGGGATTTTGTCTTTCAGTGATGCTTGCCTAGAGACAGACTGGTCAGACTTTCCTGTCCTCCAAAACTCCCCTGTACCTTTACCTTTTCCTTTTCAAACAGTGAAACGAGACCTTAGAGAACCCAACAAAAGCCCATTTAACAGAAGAAATATAGCAATTCTGTTTCTTCTGAAGTTTTTAAGATGGCACATCTTAAAAATGTTATGATCTCAGCCTGTCTGGTCCACGCTCTGCATCTCTTCTCAGTGCCTACACTGGAAAGACACCAAGTTCTCTTTCCTCAACCAGTGAAATGTCTCACCTTTAATCTACGCTCACAAAACCACCTTAATGGTTTTGTTTTTAAGATAACAATCACTCTAACCCTACTCTATTCTATAAACTTTGATATCACCATGTTATATATTTAGAACGATCCATTAAACACTTCCTAATGCAATCTTTTGCATCTGGACCTCCCATCAGGTATTCAAGTATAGTCCTGCTATATTGCCAAATTCAGTGTTGTTTGCTTCCTTTTAAAATAGGTAGAAATATGAGCATGGAGCCTGAGGTTCCAAGATAACAACAGTCACTATTACCTGACATTTTAAGTCAGCACACAATCATGAATACAAAAGTGATACAGAATAGCTGATAGGGAGACATTTATTAGCACTCTCAAGTAATTGAAACTAGCAAGGAAGACAATAGCTGACATATTTTGATGCTTAGACATGTTGAGGAAATAATTAAGAAAATTTCATCTCTTTAAGAATGATTTCTAGAAGGGTTATGATTCAGAATAATAATTTTTAAGATGCAATTGTCATTATAAATACATAACTGAAATATTCAGCTATCATAATTCTGTTTCCAGGGTCATATGTAGACTGTTCTCAGTATCTGAAAAATATGTCCATATTCTACATATGCTTTTTGTTTACAGTGGAACAAGGTTACCAGGAACCTCCTGCTGTACATTTTGCTTATCCTGTGCTGTTTGAGATGCTCATGAAAGATCTGGTGAGATGAGAAAGTCTGCTAAACTTAATCAGGGTAGGAAAAAGGGAGGACTACCTGTGGAGAACTGTGGCGGGGCTTCGTGAGATCAGCTGACTGGATAATAAAATGGCAGATGAAATTCAGAGGAGAGTAATGCAGGTAGGAAAAGAACCCCTAATTTCATAAGCAAAATGAGCTCTGGGCTGACCATTTCCACCCAGGAACAAGATTGTTGAGTTCTAATAAATAGCTAATAAATAGATCTAAGAAAATGCCAGCTCTGTGCTCCAATGTAATAAAAAAAAAGATTAAATGAAATGTTAGGGATTACAAAGGAAAAGAAAACTCACCAGACCTTCATGCTGCCACAGCATATGTGCACATTTGAAACAGATTTTGAACACTGTGTAATTTTGGTTCTGTCATCTCAAAAATGGTATGTTAGAACAGGGAATAGCTACAGTAATTAGTAAATTAAAGCTGTGGAATGGCTTACACACAGGTGACTCAAGAAAAGATGTGGGCTTTCCAGTCTGAGAAGGAGGATGCAATGAAAGGTTGAAGCAGCAATGATATGAAGAACACAAGGTGTGATCCTTTCTTCTTGCAGCACAAAAGCTAGACATGGCAAGTGAAGTCAAAAGGATGTGATTCTTAATAAAATGTGAAATTAAGCTGCTGAATTCCTTGCCAAGGGATGCCATAGATTCTTTTTTTAATGTGTATTTAATAATAAATTGTTAAACTGCTACTGGGCAAAGATGTCCCCAAAGTACAACTTTTCAGAAGCTAGTGAGTACTCAGGAAATGCATCTTGTAAACTTTTTCTGTTCTCTCACTCAGCTCTAATGTTCAGTTTTTGCCTACTGCCAGAGAGGATGTGAAGTCAGATGAACCAACGGTGTGATCCAATACAGCTGCTCTTTTGTATAATCAACAAGAACAGAAAATGAATGTAAGAGGAGAGCAGGGTTGCTGCCTGGTTTTGTACTCAGTAGCTTGATGAAGAGTCTTAATCCTTTTTTTTGGTGTGTTTTCATCTCTCTGTGTGTATGCATGGTGGTGAGAAGCCTGGAGTCTTGTCAATAAATCTGCTGCACGTGCATGGAGAAACTGCTTGCATCTTGCATATTGTAATGGATCTGTACCATCTGTGGCACCTCTGCTGTAGCTCAGACTCACTGCAGTCATTCATCACCGAGTCCACCTGCACGCATTCAACAACTGCTTTGTGAGGAGGGAGACAGTTTATCACAAACTGGAAAGTGCTGACCATGCCTGAAGTCACAGGAGTGAAATACACAAGTAAACCTAAAATGAAGCGCACTCCCACAAGATCCTATGGACCAAGCACCAAGGAATTCTTCAGATCCTTTGGAGGCTGAGGCACTGGGTGCTACCCCCATAGTCAGGCAGTTACCAACGCACTGCACATCTGCTCTTTGGACAGCCAGCCAGTCTTCCAGAGGGGAATCTGCCAGGCAGACAGGCCAGAGAAACGTGGGAATTTCTTAACAATGGGTACATGCATTTGGCTGACTCTCTGAGGGAGACAGATTTTGTGTCTTTGGCCTGGGGCAGACTCATCAGAGGACAGACTGCTCTGGGATAGTCAGGAATGGGAAGGGTCCTCTCTGCACCATTTGTTATCCACATACTGGGCCTGAAGATGAGCAAAGGCTGCAGGATATGCATTGAGTGAAGGTAAATGCAGGAGCAAAGACACTTCAAGACATCAGGCCTAGTGCAGCAGCAAAGGAGGAAAAGATCCTGTGCAGGGAAGCACTGCAATGAAACTTACTGGAATACCTACAGGCAGCTAGTGGTACCAAAAATGGGGTAAGCTGAAATATTAGTCCATCTGTGAGTGGATTATCCAAGAGACAACTGCATTGCCTGTGGATTTTTACAATCACATGAAGTAGGTGCTGAAATTCACACACCACTGGATTGATCTTTTTTCATAAGCCTCAGAGTGGCTGAGACATTAATTTCTTTAAAGTATGAGCTATATTCCTTAACATGAATTTCTTGGTTTAAGAACTCAGCACTGTCTTAAGTATCATCACTATCAAAACAGCAACCATTTAATTCAGTAAAGATGGGAATGGATGGAAAAACTCACGTGGAGAGATTTATTACTTAATAAAGTTTGCATAGCACATTTAGTCTGGATGTAATTCATAAAACCTTGGATGTTCACTGCCTCTATCCTGCAGTAAAATAAGGAATAATAAAACAAGGAATATCTACTCCCCTTGCACAGGTCAAAAAATAATAAGCACACTTTGGCTACTGATCAAACTGAACATATGTAGAGATTGAAGCTGCCCCATCTGTGTGCTGACAGCAGAAGGGCTGAGGAATGTTGCGTGTGAATCAGAGACATGAGCTCGAGTCCTGCCCTGCCTGTGCACTGCAAGCCCCCGCACCCCCTTCAGCTGCAGGTGGAGGAGCATCTGCAGGCTCAGGGGCCAGGGTGGCACTTCAGGCTGTCAGTCACATCCTGATGGATGTGCCACTGCCATTGCCTACAGACATTTATGTGCTGTGCCCACACCAATCCAATGGATCACCAACACAGGAACTGGCTTTTTGTCTAAACTATCCAGGAAGCAAGGCTCTACATGGATTGTTTGTAAGTCTGCCTGGCATGTGAACTTAAAAATACATAAAACCAGGCAGCTTCTGAGTGGCTTTACAATGCATTACATTTTCTGTCATCACGTCTACACATGTATTCATTGCAAACAGGTGTTAGAAAGCAGAGATGCCTCAGCATGTGAAAAACCAAACCAAAACATCCCTTCTGCTCCCGCATTTTCTATTCATGATTACGGTGCTGTCATGCAATGAAAAACAGAGACAGACAAACTTCTTTGGAAGTTTAAACCGAGTTTTGTTATCTAGTGGCAAGAAACAACCGTATGAATACAGAGATATGCCAGATGGCTTCAGTCAGGTTTTACTAATTCACTGAAAAGTTTTTGGGCAGAGAACATATATATTCTGAACTTGAAGCACACTGCATACTTGTGAAAGTCTGTATGCATTACTTAGGAAGTGTGAAGCAACCACAGTGATACAAGAAAAAAACACAAGATGAAAAACAGACCTCCCACAAAAAATATCAAACCTATACATGTTTTTAGAGGGAGCATTTTTGTTTTACATGTTAAGAATGTATTTTCATTTCAGTTTACAGCACCACAGAACTTTCTTTTTCAGCTTTTTATTTCATTTTCCTAAGTAATTTTGTATCGGAAGCATATCTATCCCTAACACTTGTGGTAACTCAGTTACCCCTTCAAACATATTTTTCTGTGAATAAATAACTTAAAAAAACATCCCCCCAAAACAGGTAGAGCTCAGAATCTGTTATTGTTATCTAGTAACTGCACTAGACATTGTTTTACTTGATAAATAAGTGCATATAAAACTCAGTGATTATTTAACTCAGTGTTTCCATCTACAATACACAACTGTATGGCTTAGCCTTGTGAGCAAACATTTGCTACTTGGGATCAACAGGATGAGCAACCAAAGGGAAGACAACTGATTTAGACATAAAACTCTAGTTATTTTTCTTTCCACATGACTTATTTCTGCTCTTCTTAGTGCATGCTGTGAAAGTGGTCAGTAAAACACACAGAAAACACTTCTGTCCTTAGGTTTCCTACTTAGAAGCCATCCTGGTCCTTTTCTGTCTTATCACTGAAGACAAGGGTGTTTTCCCAGCCAGAGAAAATCCCAGCAGAAAATAAAGATTGTTTCTATTGCAATTATCCATTTCCGTATTTGTGTATATAGAATGAAAAGGTCACATAATTCAGCCCATAACTTTAATTTGGGAATGCCTGGGTTGTTCCATTATGAGTTTTTATTCAGGTACGTAATGACTTTGTTCCTTTGCCACATTTCCTGCAAGCACCATTCCTTCTCTAGTTGATCCTTGGGATGTCAGGCCACTGTGACAGATGTGAGAAACTGCCTCAAGGAGACAGAAGAAGATGGTGACATGAGCAAATGACAGCTCTGATCACAGCCAAACTTTAGTTTTGAAATGTTTGTTTCTGAAAGCAAAATCTTTCCAACAAAAGCATACTTTGCACAATTAAAATGATCATTTTAAAGGAAAAACTTTAACCAGTTGGTCTATATTTACATCTATAAGTTTTCTGCTTTCTCCCTGTAGGATATACTTACATATTTAGATGTCAAAATGACAGAAGATTTGGATGCTAGTGAGCACATAGGTTCATCCTGGAGCATACAGGCCTCTTGGGAATATATATCTGAGACACAGGCAGAGTTCATTTTTTAAGGAACTAAAAACCCCTCTGATCAAAATGATGCACTAAAATCGTACAGAATTTATACACCACAATGATCAGGTGAATCCAAATTAATCCCAGAACTCCATGGGCTGGCTTCACCACAAGCATTGCAAATAAGACACTGGAGGAGTAAAGGGAATTTTCAAAATCAGACCAGGCTAAGAATCATATTCCTGAGACAGAGCCAATCTAGTCTTGCACAATTTACAACGTGGTAAAAGCTCTTAAGATACGATAGGTGGAAAAAGTGTACATCTGAGTTCTTAGTCAATGAAATCATAAAGAGAGAAGACTTACCAGGCTGAAGTCTCAGATTTATTGCATTTGGAAACACTGAAGTGTAGACAAGATAAATACTGGAGATGACACTGGCAGCCAATAAAAGTACTTCAAAGTGCCTGATTATGATCCATTATTTATGATCTAACATGAAAACTGTGGGTAGGAGGAAAAGGTCCCTCTCTCAAAGACTTGAATATGAGAGATGAAGGATTAAAAACAGAAGGAAAAGTAAGAGATGATTTCCTAAGTGAGGACATAAATTTTGTTTTCCTGTCACTTCTAGCAGGCTGTCCCTATGTCTGGAATATGTAACAATTATAATAAAATGACTTGAAATTATCTGAGACCATTTGTATCCTGAATAATGCATAAGCAGTGCTGGTTACTGTTGGAATCATTTTCGACTGACTCAGCTGCAGAAACATTAAAGTGCCTACATAGAGTCAGCTTTCTTTAAAGCTACCTATAGAAAGAAACGCATATGATCTTTAAATTAATCATTCCAGAGCAGCTCACACAATTATATTAAGATTCTAAGACTTCTGGTACAAAAGTGGACAATTTATTCGAACAGCCATTCTTTTTAAAGATGATTTGAAATAGATCCTTTCTTAGTACTTAAAATCTCCAAGTTCTCCTACCACAATGAAGAAAATTATTAGGACACAAAAATTTTGGTTTTATGCTTTGACCAAATATTGAGAACAAAAAAACCCCCATCCTGTAACAGCTTCAAATTTATCAAACTACATTAAAACACACTACAGGACAAGGTAACTTCAGTTAAATTTTAATACAGTTATTCACTATACATTGTAATTAGCACAAATATTTCACTCAATTGCATTTGTTTACTCACTGATCCAGAAAAGGATGTCTCAATGTGTAAAAGCAAATGAAATAAAGCAACACCATTGTTCCACAGCAGAATCTGGTCTTCACAAAAATACGATGACCTACTCTACACTTAAAAAATTCTGAACACAGATTCTAAGCAGTATTTGTCTCAACAAAATGCTGAAACTAATCCTAAATTGAATCTTTAAAGATATTAAGAATAACTTTGGAATCATCAACATCCATTCCTTTCATCTCTCTTCAGTAGTAATTAAAAAAAAAGCAGTGTATTGTCTAAATACTGTGGTGTGAAAAACTGGAATGAGTGTTTCTCCCCTACAACTAAAAGTAGAACCAAAACCTGTCAACAACATTCTTACTTTGCTATCATTACGCTGACAAAACGAGAATGTCTCTGTCGTCAAAATGGCAACATTCATGAACATTTTTGTTCATGTTTTGTATGGCCAAGGATGGGGTGCTGGGGGTGGGGAGGGAAAGGACAGTTTGTTCTTCCTGCCGCCATCCAGGTGGTCTCTTAGCAGCATGTTGGCTCAAGCAGGCATTCCAATCTCAAATCGTTTCGTGAGTGCTTCTGTGCATGCTAAACAAATCCTGCCATCCTCTTCCAGCTCCATCACCCAGCATCTTTCAATCAACAAATTGCCCTTTGGCATGAACAAAAGGTTTAAGATGGACTTCTGCCACCCTCCCAGTCCCAAGCTAAATGGCTGTGAACATATGCAGAGATTGTGCTGCTCATTTTTAGGGCTTTCTGATGGCACATTTAATTGTAATAAAAGTGCAATTGATGGGAAGTGAGTTACAGATTGAACAGGCAGTACAGCAGATGTACAAGGTCATTCAACAAGGACTACTCATTACTTCAAATTACCACCCATGAGGAGAATCCACAGAATATGCCAGGATGGAGCTCTTTCTCTGACACTTCATCTTTCAGTTTCATCCCAAAGGCCATCTTTGTTTCCTTTACGGATAGCATTTCCCAATTAGAACCTGCTGCCTTAAGTTACAACGACTCAATTGCCATCTCTAATGCAATTCACATGTGTGAGGCCGCTCCTGCTGCTCCCATTCATTTCGAGAAAGGTGATTGCTACAAATTGCACACAACAGTTTGCCTGTTCACAAACCTGTGTTTCTGCCCCATTTGACAGAGTGATGAAAGACAGATGCCTTGTTTAGTTTTAAATCACATTTGCATTCGATTTTCATTTATCTTTTACTTTCATAGCTCCTTGCTGAACTACAGTCTGACAATACTTGTCAAGAAAAAATATCCCATAACTTGCTTAACAGTTTATAGGATTTGGCAGCATTGGAGCTTTTTCCTGATTATCTGTCCTGGCATTCACAAACAGAGAATTGTTGGAGATGAATAGATGGATAGATGAAGACAGTTAACTGGAGCACAACTTCGTTCATTCTTCTGGGAATCAGTAATATTGTACTGGAGATAGTTCATGATCTTTTTTTATTGACCGCTGCCTCCCAAAGAGCCAACATCAGAACCTTTGTACTTTTCAAGCGATTTCCCAGTGAGCTGGAAGGGAAGCATTGCCCTTCCTATAGAGAAGAGATGGGTGAGATGGAGTTAACAAGGTATTCATTAAGGAATGCTCGTTCCAAGACCTCTTCAAATTTCATTTAATAGAAAGTCAGATTTCCTATCCAAAGAGTTCCTGCCTAAAGCAGAAGAAAATGCCAGCAATTAGCTTAGCCCTCTGCAAGGCTGCCTTGCACTGTGGCCCTGTCGCACTGAACTCTTACAGGGAGGAAGGGGCCACATGTCCTGTCCACCCCTTCAGAGGATGCTTTTCTGACACCTTTATGCCCGACTTCCAAATTCTAGGCCTCTTTGCACTAAAAATTACTGTCAATAGTTTAAAATAATTAGTATTTAATTACTATAAATACATATATATATAAAACTAAAAATATTAACTATATTTTACTGTATTGGTCAGGAAATATCTCATAAAATAGGTACATTAGGGCCCTTCACCTTGTATTTTTGTCCTGGGATTTGGTGTAGACTTGCTGATAAAGGAATAGAATAAATACCATATTTACATAATAGGAAAATGATGACTCCTATTCATATCACTTTCAATCTACAGTCTCAAAACTGCTAATCTAAAAAATGCCATGCCATGAAAAAGCTGAACTGGAGATCAGTAGCAATGTTGTTATTTGCAAACACTATCAGCAGAGAATATCAACCTTTTTGTCAGGAATACATCAAGAAAATCGATTCAAGTCGTTCTACTTTGACATGTTGTCCAATAGCTTTCAAACATGCTCATTAATTGTCCTAGCAAATATGAAAAAATACAGCTTTTTTTACTTCAAAATGCGAAAGAGAACGTGTAAGAAAATGATTTACTGGGTACATTTAATAACGTAACTGATAACACTTATTCTGAATGGCTGCAGAACACCCAGAGCAGAGTAAATGTCTTTTGTTCTTTTTCTTGTCTTCCTGTTTCTCCAAAATCTGGCATAAAATATATTTATTTATGAGTGGTCACCTATAAATCTAATGATAAGAACTGTTTCTTACAACCTAAAGTGCTGAGATAACATGTTTGTTTAACATACTATTTTTATCGGTGTGCTGTGCACATCACTGTGCTGCCCCACCTTTACTAAATTCAAGTGCTACAGGGCCTTCAAGAGTATCAATCAGTCAGCAGATGCACTCACTGGAGGTTTTATTGTTTTTTAAAATGGAACACAGTGCACGGACTGCATGTCTGTCACAACTGATAAGAGCCCCTCAGTGCTGGACAAATTCAGCCTTATTTTGTTTTTCTACCCTCATTCTTTGTCATTGTTTATCTCTTCCTTGCAACACCTAGTTTTTGTAGTCGACAAATACAACTTCTAATATTCATGTTTTTCTGAAAAATGTTAATTTCACAGTGCAAAAGTATTTCTTTTTCCCCTCCCCATAAATCCAACCTGCAATGGTTTCAAAAAGCATCCGCTCCTGTGCCTCTCACAGCAGTACCATGGCTTTTGGGTTTTCGGTAAGAAGCACTCTCCTCAAAAAATGGCTAGAAACAGTGGTGGCAGTAGTAAAATACTGCAAGAAGACACCATTTGAATGGGAAATATTTGGAATCTATGAGCACTGACAAGGCTCCTGTACAAGACTTCGAATCATATAATGTCTTGGGGTGACTCTATCATGTGTATCCCCTATCATGCTCTATGCCCAAAAAGTAATATTGTGCCTTTTCTGTGCCTTTAAACTGAGCTTGAGAAATAAAAAAAACCAAACGAACTTTCCAAAGCAGCTTCTCAAGGACACAGAGATTACACTCCTCAGTGTGGTCTGGCTGCGGGCGGCACGGAGGGAGCACCCTGCTTGCTTTTTCTTCAGCCAGCTGGTTTTTTTTTCCCTCTTGGCGTGAGACGGAGAGCTGAATTTTGTTTCCTGGGACTTTGGTTTTTTCCCTTCTTCTCTTCTGAACTGTTTCAACAACATCAGAACACATCAGGAGAATTTTCTCCCTGAGGCCCGCGGGTGGGCCCACGCCCTCACCGACCAGCTCCGAGGAGGAGAGAGACCACACCTACAGGAGGACTCTGAAATCTTCCCAGGTTTCTCTCTATAGCGAGAGATTTCATTTCATTATTTAGCATCATTATCCTTTTCCTGTGTGTTTGTTAAAATAAATAGTTTTTATCTCCTTCACTTTCCTTCGAGGAACAATTTCCTTTTTTCCCGAACCCTGTGGGGGAAAGGGTGGTTGTAACCTGGTTTTCTCTCAGGGGCTATATTACTAGATTTTGGCCAAACCAGCACATTTAAAAAGACAAAAAAACCCTTCTTTTTTGCTTTGTTTTTCAGAGAGTACACTCCATGCACTTCACAAAAAGACATTAAACATTTCTCAGACTAGAAGAAAGTTATGAAATTATTGCAAATAAAAAACTGACAGTAAAATTATAGACGTCAGTACTGTAATTTAATTTAATCTTAATAGACAGACACCCTAAGTGTTCCCAGTAAAGCACCAGGTCTGACAGAAATCACAGAACCCCAGAATGATATGGGTCGAAAGACCTTTAAAGATCATATAGTTCCTACCCAGGGACATCTTCCACTAGCTCAGGAGGGATGCAACGGATGAAGACAAAACACTTCCAGAAATGGTGCATTGAACTGTGCTGATGGATCAGTCAGAACTCAAAGTGCTGACCTTTGCACCGCCCTTGTTTTCCACCTTGAGTTCAGCCTCAAGTTTTTAAGATTAGATACCTCTAATCTTAAAAAGCAATACAGTCACTAGATTTTTATAAAGGGAAAACTTTCCTACATGAGCAACTGAGTAAATGAAACATTATTTCTACTGGCTCTTGATTAGTTTTCTTAACTCTCTTGAATTTCCACTCTACTGTGTCAATTCCAACTTGGGAAGGTATCAATAGTTAATGAAAAAAAAACAAAACTCTAAGTCTGACTCCGAATTGGAGGAGGAAAGGCTCTTCTGCAATTTTATAAAGAAACGTTTACTAATGCAGGGTACTGCTACTACTGAATTGTCTTCAATAAATACATTCTTTTGCTCAAAGAAATGTATGTAGGTTATTCAGCTATTAAAAACTTTGTTTCCACTTTTACCCACCGTATATTCAGAATTTGAAGAACACTACCAATATTAATGAAAAATTGACACGGGCAGCTCAATTTGTGTATGCATAATCATTAAATAAATATCTATACAGCTTGAATAAAATTGATGCAACTCTGAGTACAAAGAAAGGGTTTTCTACAAAGAGTAGAGAAAAACATCACCCTATATCTGAGAAACTTCAAGGTAAGAAACTCAATAATCTTAGCAAAGGGATGGATGTTAGGTGTACTGGAGCCCACAGTTCATAAAACCTTGTATTTCAAATTTAGATTAACTTCTTTTACAAAATATCAAATTCTTATTTGCTTAGGGGCATCTCTTTAATATCATAAAGAATGTTAGTAGGAGTTAATAGAAGAAATTTTGAATCACCAACACTGAAGAAAATTGGATCCTGGCAAGTGTATTGAATAATAAGATAATGAGGACATAGGAATTGGACAAAGCTTTATGCAGCTACTACCATGCCCAGGTAATGCTAAATTCGTAAGAGACAAAGATCAGAGAAGTCTTTCAAAAATTAATTAACCAACCTTCACACCACTGAGATAATACCTTCTTTCAAATGTTTTATCATGGTTTTTTCGACAGCTTCTGCTTGCTCAAATCATCACCTTAATTTCAGCTACCCCACAGCAAAAGTGAACTATGTGTACTTCACTGTTTCAGAAGACATTTTCCAAACTCTGTTTTCATGTTGCCTACATACATTCCACCAGGACATTTAAAACTCAAGACTGCTCTGCATGAGACATATCGCTCCTCCCTCACCAAGCCTGAAGGGAAAGTTTCCGAGCAGTGTCAAAATAATGGCACCCATTAGGGAGGAACACTGGGAAGGAGAGTGAGAGACAAGCATATACAACCATATACACCATATACAAGTGGTGTATACTACTGGGATCTGTGATGTGGAGAGCAGACTAAACAATTTACCTCTGTCAGATGGAGAAAAGTCAGTAAAAAGAGATGAGAAAGGGAGTGGAAAGATTGAGAAATGAAAAGCACTTTTTGGATCAGAGCTGTACAGACAGAAAATTTCCATGGGCCAGAGATCAACAGCCTGCTAACAGCTGGAGCAGCACCAGGGCACTTGTGGGTTTCCAGAGGAGTGACCAGTCCTTCCTTAAAGGGCTTTTAGGCCTGCTCAGAAAGCCAGGAATCAGCTCCCTCATGGTTCATGGGCTGCTACATCTCCTGCCTGGCAGAGGAGCAGGGCTACCACAAGGGCTGCTGGATGAAATGGACCCACAGAAATGCAGAGAAAGCCAGACACCTACAGGCAATTTCCTTGGGTTCCCCTGGCAACCAGACGGCTTCTGATTCCAGTCCTGTGTCAAAACGGAATCCAAAACCTGGAGGGAGCCTTTTGTAATTTCCTGGTGGCCAGCCCCTCTCTGCCTCCTGACATGTAGCACACAACTTACGTCTCCTGACTGGTCACGCAGTTGGGTGTGTGGCTCTGAGGGTCTCATGGGAGCAGTGAGCAACATCCTACGTTTTATTTTCAGCAGCCATTCAACACTTTCAATGTGTGTTCCAGCACCCATTAGAAGGACATTCAAGGCTGCACTGCGTTTTGGAGACTCCTCGGCTTTCAGTCAAGTGTTATATCTGGAGAGCAAACAGGAGTGAAGTGGTACCAGGCAGCTGCACCAGCTCCACATCATCAAGTTCAAGATCATGGTGCTGCGTAGAATTTTCTGTTCAGCTCAGACAGTTTCCATTCAGGTTCCCACTGCTCTCGTGCCCCATGCAACTGTTGACTACAACTCTAATAATTAGGTGCTGAATAAATGTCAAGAACTGCTGTCTGGTATTTCTGTAATATACACTGCCTTAGCATGTGCCACAATTGCTTTGTATTGCTTTCCCATCACACAGCGTGGTGGTGCATAAAGGCTTTTATCCCCAGAGAGCTTTTTCTCATGAAAAGTGCTGAGACACTGTAAATCTATCCAAAACAGTGCTGCTATCTTTGACTTTGATACACCCAGCTACTCAGTAAAAAGGCACACTGGAATACACTAGGAAAGAAAAAAAAAATACACTCAATTCTGAGTTGATTCAGTGTTGATATGTCTGAAAAAAGTTAGGTAGCAAACCACTTCTAAGATCACTCTTTCAATAAAATAAAAAAACTAACTTAAAACTTGACATTTCCAAAATGATGAATCTTGGATTGAATCATGTGAAATGTCAAAATGAAGAGAAAAAGGAAAATCAATAGCTGTGCAGATGAAGCAATGTGAGGTCAATCATGCTGAACTGCTAGTGCTAGCCACCCATGTCTTTTTAACAGCAGTATTTTCAAAGTCTACAATACATGAAAGACACTAGAGATTAATTTTCAAGACTGAATTCCCTCTTAACAATAACATTATTACACATCTTGTTTTTAGAGACTGGAGCAGGGCCATAATAAAATGGCACATTTCCAAAAAGTTTTTACTGCATTCTTGGGATTAGCTCATCAACACTACCCTCATAATTTCATGTTATATAAATTTTCCTTTGAATTTGATGTATTTTTCCTGCTGGGTAACTGAAAATTTTAATCAGAGGAGGGGAAAAAAAAGGCTTAGAAACCATCACTGCTTTTGAGATGTGTCCTGAGCCAGCTGCTGACCCTTTTGTAACAAACCCCAGTATTTTCCTGTGAAATTCACAGTTGTGGCATGAATACACTGGGCAGTCCTAACTTGGGCATGTCCTGATGGAGTTGGCCTCTCATTCCCAGGCTGTGTGGGAAGCTGACGGTGGCTGTCAGAACAGAGGTGCTCAAAAGCAGAAAAGATGAATATCCCCTATATTACATTTCAGTGTGCATCGTTAAGAAGTAAACCTAGGGCATTTCATTTTATCTCATGTACTAAATGTTAATTTCTTCCTGAATTTATTTCTGAAATGAAACACCTTGGACTAGCCAGAGGGACTTGTTGAATACTGACAGGTACCTGTAAGTAAAACAGGATAATCACCAAGTGGGAAACTCCTTGTTGTTCTAGGAAATGTAATGATTTTCCTATTACCTATAATCACTGGTTTTATTTAGGTTTAAAAGGCTTCTCAATTAAAATATAGCTTAGACATGGAATATTAGCACAACTATTTTTATTGCAGCACTACTCACATAAACAGGTAAAATAAAAGTGTGGTGGAACTGTATTACTCCTGGATAATTCTTTAAGTGAATACTGAGAAAAGAGAAGCTTCTGTTTCTTTTTTTTTTAATCTCATCAGTGGAAAAGAAGGTTTATTTGAGGAGAAGGAAAAAAGAAAGGCATTTCAGAGCAAAGAGTCTCTCTGAACTGATATTAGAAAGTAGACTTATAATGACTGACGTTAGAGATTAGTGCTGAAAGATTAATGGCATTAATTCATAAAACCATCCCTAAAACCTCTCTAGACCTTCTAGGACCATATAAAATCATATATTTTTAAAGCCTGAGCTGTTTTAGAGCTTTAAGATGAAGACAAAAATGGAGACTCAATCTATAAAAAACAGTGCTAGTAAAAAAAACTGTCTGTGAAGCTTTTCTTTTAAGTTTTCCTACAATATTTCCTACAATATTTATTATCTTCTGCTGCTGTTTAAAGAGGAAGTTGGGGGAAAACCTTACTTCACAGGATATGAGTACGTTTTTTCATTTTAAGACTTTTTTACAGCTAGGAAAAAAAATCAGGTACCCTTTGAAATGAGATTTTTTCACTCCACCACCCAGAGTAGAGCTAAGGTATATGCAGTGTTGATCTGCACCAGCCTGTGTCAATTCTCTCTGTAATTACTAAGCAGACAAGGACATTTCAGAGCATGACTGATGGTTTGTTGTTTCTCCAAATCTGGCAGCAATCTTATTCAACTCAATGTGGTGGACAGAGGCAAATAACATAATATTTATTGTTTTTGATGAGCTGATGGTTATAGAGCTTCTTCCAAAGTCTTGGCTTTTGCCAAGGCAGCGCCTTCAAAAACCTTCACGCCTTCGAAGGAGATGGAGAAATGCCCCAGTTTCTCTTTCTGGCATTAGCAAGTATACAAAAAAGCAAATATGAACTGCTTTATTCCAAACAGCTTAAATTTAGTAATGTGACTGTGTTCCATGACATCCACACGATAAAACTCTACAAAGACAGTGCAAGGCAGAAGAAAATACATGATTTAGCTCTGCCCTCACATTAACATTGTGTGCCGGTTTGGCCAAAATCTAGTAATATAGCCCCTGAGAGAAAACCAGGTTACAACCACCCTTCCCCCCACAGGGTTCGGGAAAAAAGAAATTTTTCCTCGAAGGAAAGTGAAAGAGATAAAAACTATTTATTTTAACAAACACACAGGACAAGGATAATGATGCTGAATAATGAATTAAAACCCTCGCTGTAGAGAGAAACCTGGGAAGATTTCAGAGTCCTTCTGTAGGTGTGGTCTCTCTCCTCCTCGGAGCTGGTCGGTGAGGGCGTGGGCCCACCCGCGGGCCTCAGGGAGAAAATTCTCCTGATGTGTTCTGATGTTGTTGAAACAGTTCAGAAGAGAAGAAGGGTAAAAACCAAAGTCCCAGGAAACAAAATTCAGCTCTCCATCTCACGCCAAGAGGGAAAAAAAAAACCAGCTGGTTGAAGAAAAAGCAAGCAGGGTGCTCCCTTCGTGCCTTTCCGCAGTCAGAAAAAACACTGAGTATATCTCTGTGTCCTTGAGAAGCTGCTTTGGAAAGTTCGTCTGGGTTTTTTTTTTCAAGCTCAGTTTAAAGGCACAGAAAAGGCACAATATTACTTTTTGGGCATAGAGCATGATAGGGGATACACATGATAGAGTCACCCCAAGACACATTGATGCTTGGAAATCACAAGGTGACCAAGGAGGGGGAATGCTGCTTTCTTTCTGAAAGCTCAGAAGAATGCCTTAAAATCATGTTATGATTGAATTATTTTTTTCCCTGTCAAAGACAGGAAATCCTCTTTATATACCAGATCTAGAAAAGCAATGTTTTCAATAACCTCAGCTACAAACTACTCTCCTAGATGGGCTCTTCCTTTCTACATTAAGGACACAGAGCTCTTGTATTTACTGCAATGAACATTTTTCAGGTATGGGGCTCACAGTAACTTTTAAGATTGTTCTCAGGTTTACATTTGACCTATTTGGAAATCTTAACTTCCCTATTTAAACCAAAGGCTGAAAGCAAAAAATCTTTAGAAATGCTGTTACTAAGGACTACTTGTTCCTTTTCTGCTTATAGACTAGAACGTTTTGGGACTCTCCTACTGCTATAGTATAAATATGTACCAGATGTTTGTGAAAAAAAAAAATCTGCTAATCAGTCTAATTAAACCCATAGATTTTATTGCATATTTTAGCATTTCATCAGTAGTCTGTAAAATCAAATTGCAAATGCTATTTACATGAGCCATAAGTCAAATGCAAGCAGAAAACCTCATTCAAATACAGTGGTTTTTCTTGTTTTATTATAAAAATATATCTTGCAGATGCTTGCTACTTCTACCTAAATTTAGCGTACTTGGATAACTCTCTTCAGGATTATTGTTAGCATCAGACTGTAGAAAAAAAAGACCTCCATGGTCTGCCATATATATCGTGCCAGCATCTCCTCAGAAACTTCTGATGGTCAATCCCAATCCAGCTGGACACAGAAACTGGGAATAATTTGGGATGGAAAGGACTTTGGAGGGCATCTGGTCCAGCTTTTTGCTCAAAGCAGAGCCCAGTTAGAGCTGGGCTTTGTCCAAAAAGTTTTGAGTATTTCCCAAGACAGGATGGAAGTCTCAGTGTGTCAAGTTTCCACAAGTATTAAATATTTCAGGAGATTAGAAAACTTTTCTTACCACCCTTTACTGAATAAAAGGCTGCTCTCAGCCCCTATGAAGCAGCAGACAATCCTCACAGGAGTGTCTGAGACCTGAAACCACAACACATGGGGCTTCTCTGGGTTTGTTGTTTTCAGAACCAGGTGTTCTGCTGGACAGAACTTCACAAAAACCCGACAGAACTTTCTAACATCTACATCACAGGCAACTATAACAATACACTGGCACTAAAGCATCCCCTTAAATATGGTAAATTATGTTAATCTAATAAGTACAGAGGTAAATGATTATTGATTGTGAATGAAACTATACCACAGACTTAGCCTGGAAAATATGTGTAATGAGCCTAAGTTTTCCATCACAAGTTTTACAACAGCTCAGTAGTTCACACTATGAGGTTTGGTTCTTCCCTGTGATCTGGAGCTGGGCTCTTTGCCCATGTTTCATTTATTCTATTTCTCAGTGTAAAGAAGAGTATTTAAACAAACTGGATTAACAGAAATCTTAGTCTCAGTAAGAACATCAAGTGATCTAAAGATCCATTTCTCTCCAAAACTGCCACCCAACAACTTTTAATTCAGTCCTGAAGTTTGCTGAGTGCTCGCCAGCCCAGTTGAGTAAGTGAGTTAAGCACTGCTAAACCTATCAGTCAAGAAACCACAAATCAACTCTCTGGAAAAAGAGATTGATTAAGAATCACGTAGTTTTGTAAAAAACAACCCCAAATCTTTTAAGCAGCACTGCTAGGATTTGATTTAATCCGTGCTCACTGATTAAGGTAAGCTTTTCGCACTGACTTTCATCCCCAAGTCCTTTGGCTGTTTTAGCCTCTCCATAGTGTTCCTCATGCCGGGAACTTTGCCATTCCTTGACCTAAGAGTGAGGCAGTGAAAACACTCAGGCACAGCCTGGAGAGCTTCAGTATCTGGTCATGTGTCATCCTGGATGCCATGGAGCTGCCTCAAACATTTTCCCTATGGCACATTTCCCACCAGATACAGGTTGCCGAGAATAAAGATTTAATCCTTATGTGGGAGGAGACCTCTGGCTGATTAACTAGGTATGATTAAAAACCTCCACTTTTCAGAATACCTGTCAGGAGCACTTTGGAGAAAAGATAAATTGTCTGAATAGTCCAAATTTTGGTTCAAGCAGTTAACGGTTCACTAAATATGATGCTGCCATTGCTTGTGACAGACTAGACTTTGGGTTAAGCTAAAACCAGAGGTCTCCGGACTGGTCGCAGCCCTTGGTGAGCTGTAACTAATGCAGCTGATCACAGCAAGTACCTCAGGTCCAGGTGATTGGTCTTCTGCTTTGCTTTAGCTTTTGCTTGGCTCTGCGTGATGATGGGTGTAGTGCACTGTTTTATATACACACAGTCTGTTACTAACTGTTATTTTATGTTGAATGAACCATCCAGGACCACAGAGTTAACTGCAGCACAAAGGAATACAGGCACAGGATGACAGCACACACCTTCAAGTGTAGTCACAGGATGACACCAGAAACCCTATGGCTATAAGGAACTCAGCAATCATCAATTACCACCGTATCAGGAAGGCAAATTTTGGAGCTGGGTAAAACCGTTTCTAAAAGCTGTAAAAAGAAAAGGAAATGGGAGGGAAGGGAAGGGAAGGGAAGGGAAGG